>JAGFNQ010003773.1:0-48879 GCA_024364735.1 Boesenbergia rotunda
AAAGTGGGCAGACTTGGTCAATCTGTCTACTATCACCCAAATAGCATCATAGCCATTAGTTGTCTTTGGTAGACCAACTATGAAATCCATGGCTATGTCTTCCCATTTCCACTCTGGAATCTGAATAGGTTGTAGGACACCTCCTGGTCTCTGGTGTTCTGCTTTAACTCTTTGACATGTCAGGCAGGTGCTGACATACTTAGCTATGTCTCTCTTCATCCCTGACCACCAAAATCTTCTTTTCAAATCTTGGTACATCTTAGTGGAACCAGGATGCATTGAGTAGGGGGTTCCATGGGCTTCTTCAAGAATCTTCTTTCTCAGCTCTTCATGATTGGGGACACATAAACGGTCACCATAGTAGAGTATCCCACTGTCAGATACTCTAAACTCCTTACTCTCTCCTTCTTGCATCTCCTGCTTGATCCTTTGGATATCAGAATCCCCAGCTTGCTCTTTCTGTATCTCTTCAAGCAAAGTCGACTCTAGTGTCAATAGAGCTAGCTGCCCATCAATAATCTCCACTCCATAATCTACTATCTCCTTCTGTAATGGTGGTGCCAATGATGATAAGGACATCAAAGTGGCACAAGTCTTTCTACTCAGTGCATCTGCTACTCTATTTGCCTGACCAGGGTGGTAAAGAATCTCACAGTCATAGTCCTTCACTAACTCGAGCCACCTTCGCTGTCTCATATTGAGGTCTTTCTGAGTGAAGAAATATTTCAGACTCTGGTGATCTGTATAAATCTTACACGGCACTCCATACAAGTAATGCCTCCATATCTTTAGAGCGAAGACCACAGCTGCCAATTCCAAGTCATGAGTGGGGTAATTCTTTTCATAATCCTTGAGTTGTCTGGAAGCATAAGCTATAACTCTGCCTTCTTGCATAAGTACTGCTCCAAGTCCTAGCTTTGATGCATCACTATATATATCAAAGCCCTTCTCACCTTCGGGTACTGTCAGGATAGGAGCACTAGTCAGTCTTTCTTCAGCTCAAGGAAACTCTGCTCACAGTCTTCAGTCCACTCATACTTCTTGTTCTTCCTGGTGAGGGCTGTAAGCGGAGAAGCTATCTTTGAAAAGCCTTCCACAAACCTTCGGTAGTATCCTGCTAATCCCAGAAAACTCCTAATCTCACTGGCATTCTTCGGTTGACTCCAGTTACCAACTGCTTCAATCTTGGCTGGGTCTACCATAATACCTTCCTTGGAAATAATGTGGCCTAGGAAGGCCACCTGATCAAGCCAAAACTCACACTTTGAGAATTTGGCGTACAACTCCTTTTGGTGTAAGGTTTGCAACACTATCTTCAGGTGTTCTTCATGTTCTTTCTGAGTCTTTGAATACACTAGGATATCATCAATGAAGACAATAACGAACTTGTCCAGAAAATCCTTGAACACTCTATTCATTAGATCCATAAACGTCGCAGGGGCGTTTGTCACTCCAAAGGGCATAACCACAAACTCATAGTGCCCATATCTTGTACTGAAAGCAGTCCTTGGCACATCACTCTCCTTTACTCTGAGCTGATGGTAACCTGATCGCAGATCTATCTTAGAGAACACTGTGGCTCCCTTCAGCTGATCAAATAAATCATCTATCCTTGGCAAAGGATATCTGTTCTTGATGGTTACCTTATTCAAAGCTCGATAATCTATGCACATTCGCATAGATCCATCTTTCTTCTTGACAAACAGTACAGGAGCTCCCCAAGGTGAATGACTAGGGCGGATGAAACCCTTGTCAAGCAACTCTTGCAATTGTTCTTGCAATTCTTTCAGTTCTGCTGGCGCCATGCGATAAGGTGCCTTCGAAATTGGGTTGGTTCCTGGGGTCAACTCAATTTCAAACTCAATTTCCCGATTGGGAGGGAGTCCTGGTAACTCTTCAGGAAACACTTCAGGATAGTCACAGACTACCCTCACTTCTTCTCTCTTCAATCCTTCTCCTTGACTTGCATCCACTATATGAGCTAGAAAACCAGAGCACCCCTTCTCTAACATTCTCTGAGCTTGCAAGGTAGATAGGAACCTCTTTGTCTTTCTCCTTGGGTCTCCAATAAACTCAAATGAAGGTTCTGCTTCTGGTGTGAACTTGACTTTTCTCTTGCGGCAGTCTATAGAAGCATTGTACTTGCTCAAGAAGTCCATCCCTAGAATGACATCGTAATCCTTCATCTCAAGGACTACCAAGTCACTGCAGAGCTCTCGGTTGGAAATCCGGATTGGTACTGCCCTTAGCCTCTGAGTAGAGGCCATTACTTCCCCTGACGGTAAGGTTGTTAAGAACTTTATCGTTCAACCTTTCTGGTGGCCTTTATACTATTTAAGTAGTGCTCAGTGATCAAAGCACTACTTATTAGTTCTTCGGAGGTTTGCGGCCTCTTAACACCGCTAGCCCCCCTTAAACGGTATCTCAGGCCTTAACATCTTGAGCATTAGCCTAACTATCTCTTTTTCTGTGCTAACTAGCTCTGGGCACAGATGAGCTAACCGCTTAAACATCTTCACTGCTTCATCCACGGATAGTTCTCCTTGTCTGAACTCCGTGAATTCATCCTAATGCTTGTTGGTTACTTGCATGTGAAAGTAGTCTTCGAAGAACTCAGTCTCGAAGTCGGCCCATGTCATCTGGCTGACATTTCTCTTGGCCTTGACTCTCTCCCACTATATTTTAGCATCTCCCGTAAGGTAGAAAGATGCACACTTTATCTTCTCTACCTCTGGTCAATCCAGTAACTCTGCTATGCTTTCCCAAGTTTTGAGCCATGCTTAAGCATCCCATGGTTCGCTTATGCCTGAGAAGTTCCCTGACTTTAGTTTCTCCCACTTGATGAGGTATGCTTCTTGCCTTACTCTCCTTGCTGGGATTACAGAAATAACCGATGGGTCTTTGGTCACAACTGGTGCCACTACATTCGCCACCAACGGGGTAACAGGAGTGGCCTACTGGTTAGCTATAATGGTGGCAATAACTTGCTGCTACTCTGCTAACTGTCTTTGTAGCTGCGCCACCACCTCTAAGAGATTTGGTGGTGGTACAGACTCTGCCTCTTGCCCTCTAGGAGCATGCTCCTCATTTTGGGCCTTTCTAGGACTTCCTCTTAACATTCTTTTACTTTATATCATAAAGAAAATAAAAGCTCATTATCTCTTACTAACTTACTTCGCTATCATCATTCTCATATCATCATACTCATATCATGTCATCTTACTCATATAGCATATACTGATCATGCACATAATAGCATATAATAAAGCTAACATACTTCCTTACTAACTTACTTCATTTCTCCATGCACATATTAGTATATAATAATACTAACATACTTCTTTATCATCTTTCACTTACTGATACTAGCAGTCAATAATGAAAAGTATACAAAACTACAACATATGAACTTCTTCATCATGCACTTACTGATACTAGCAGTCAATAAAGAAAGCATATTAACAAAAACAAAACAACATTAAATTTCTTACTTGGTAGGCGACAGGGTTGATGCTTGATGTCAGTGTGGCGGAAGGGTGGAGACCTGCTCTGATACCACTCTGTGACGACCCGACTTCTCTTAACTTTCTCTCTTAAGGCGGGCGCCACATTTACTGGACCTTAACTTTACCTTATCCTTAGCCTTAGGTTACACCTACTTGAGTCCCCTTAACTTGTTCTGAATTTTTTTTTTCTTCCTTCTTTTTTTTTTTCAAAAAAAAACAAAACAACTTTCATTTTATTTGCTTTGCCAGGATTTGACCCCTAGACCTCTTAGTTGTAACACTAAAGCACTAACCAGCTGCTCTACACAGTTTTTCTTTAATGGTACCAGTCGACTGCTATTATATCAGTCGACTGGTGTCAGTCGACTGATATAATAGCAGTCGACTGCCATATCGAACAGAAGGTTCTGTTCGATATAGCAGTCGACTGGTATCTGAGCCAGTCGACTGGCACGCCTGAAACTGCAAATTTCAGACCTGAAAATCCCTTTCAAACATCCACAAATCACATACTATCACTTCACATTAAGATATAACTTCAAATCTATCATATATACTAGTTTATTTGGCACATTGGCAACTCAAAACCAATCCAAACTCTTGAAATTGAAACTAATACGGAACTTAACCAAACTAACCAAGCATATGGAAAAACATAAGTAAACATCTTCAAGTTGTATCAACTTCTTACTCTATGCGGAAATTAAACACATTGGTTCACTCTTTACTGTTCAAAACATAAAACTAAATGTTTCTAAATACCAAACTCTACTCATACTCAACCCAACGGATCTTTTACCCCGGTTCCACCTCCACTGAACATCAATGCAAGTCCTGTCGCCTCCCAACTTACGCTTTCTCTTTTCCTTTATCTGCAATAGAAGGAAAATACAACTAATAAGCACAATGCTTAGTAAGTAAATCCCTACTCACAAAATCACGATGTCAATACTAAACATGCTCATTTCAAAGAATAATTTAAAACTTTACTCACTTCAAAACTTACAACTAAACATGCTTACAACTTGAAACACTTTATCATGCTTGTTAATGTATCAAGGTACACAACTAACCATGCTTACTACTTGAACTACTTTATCATGCTTGCATTGTAACAAGGTACACATATAATAATTAAACACTTCCTCAAAAAGGAACTACTTGATCATACTTATATACTTGAAAATAGTAATCAACTTTCTCTTCAGGCCTTGACATTGTACCATGGTATCGGTGTACCAATTGCGCGCTTTTCTAATAGGTTGCGAGGTAGCTAGCCACCGCATCCTATTAGAACTTTACTTTCTAACTTTCGATGGGCCTTACATTTGCCCGGTACATGTCTCTTTCAAAAAGTAAAATACTTTTCTTACTATACATTATTCATACTTATTAACTAACTCTCTTTTGCAAACAATGTTGCACTTACACTTTTACCTTCCCATTCGGGACTTCCATCGAGCACCTTGCGTGCCCTAAATCCAAGGCTTATGCTTGGGACTTTTCAACCACTAATTCCTAACATGCTCAAACCACATATCTCAACAACAATTCAAATTCGAATTCTACTTTACAATACATGCATCAATAAGAATTTAAGCTTATAAATCAACTCGCTTAAGAAACATGGTCTTAACTTTCAAAACATAGCTTCACAACGACAATCTCATGGCGAAAACTACTCCTATTGCAGGTGAGTGATTCACTTACCTCGTTCTTGAAGAAAACTCACAAAAACAGGGAGAAAACTCCCTAACGAAATCCTTTTTCTTCCTCCTTGTAAAAAGCTTCCACCTTTAGCCCTAGGAAGGAACCCTAGATGCTTCTACTCAAGGGGAAAGAAGAAGAAGAAGAAGAGCTCCCTTGAAAATCCCTTGTTTCGCAGCCCTCCCTTCTCCTCTCTCTCACGCGCGGCTACGGCTCCAACTTGGGGTTTCACGCAACCTAAGCGAGGTTTATATACCTCTTCATGAAAAGGCTTAACTACTCTATAACATTATATCTCTCCTTCCTTTTCTGTGCTTGATACCCTAGCCCAGCTGGTTCGTTGGCTTCCCTTCCTCGCTGTGGTCGCGGGTTCAATCCACGGCTGCCCCTTTAAAATGTTTTTTTTTTCCTTTTTTTTTATTTCTTTCTCCTTTCTCTAAAATACCAAACGGACTCGGAAAATTCCATAAAAATACTCCAAAAATTCCTAAAAATATCTAGAATATTTCTAAACCATTTTTAAATAATTCTAAGGACTTTAAGAACTAAAAATGGAAATTTTGGGGCGTTACAAAGCAAGTGGCTGCCAACCTTGAAGCAGGGCGCCCCCAGCAGTGGGGGTGCCCCCAAGCATCTAGGGCACCCCCAGCAGTGGGGGCGCCCCCAGCCAAAGAGGAAAAAGCAGTAATGGGTTTGGTAAGCAGAATAGGTGTCAAGCGGGGCGCCCGGAGTGTCCGGGGCGCTCGGGTTCAAAGCTGTGTTTGCTGTTTCATGTCAGAAACATAGATAAGCCTTCATGAGGGTGCCCGGGAGGTCCGGGGCACCCTGGTCAAAGGTTTTATCAGCTGCGGCGAGATCGGCGCAGGGATAAGGTTTGACCGGGTTTTTCGGGGCGCCCCCAGCGTCCAGGGCTCCCGTAGGAAGCCTATAAAAGAGGCTTCGACCCCTCTGCTTCAATAACAACTTCCAAGAGTGATTCCTAGCATTCTGACCGACGACAATGCGCTAGAGACGAGGCTCTACGACTGGGAGGCTCCAGGAGGAAGTGCGCGGCACTTCGGAGGTCTAGATCGGCCGAGCTTTAGACTTTGTCTTGTTGGTTTGCTTTTAATTTATTCCGCACTTAATTTTATTTATCTTGTGATTGTAAACTTGCACTGTAAGTCAGGTTTCTCCGCCTCCGGAAAGTCCGGGAAGGAGACCAATAGTGGACGGGCGTTCCCGTGCATAGGCCTTGGATGTACTGACCCTGGGGGGTCGGGAACCTAGTAAAAATCCCGCTGTGTCCCTGTGTCTGTTTATTTTCGTTCTGCTTTACTTTTCCGCTGCACTAACGCTTTGAGTTCAGAACGACAATCGAAAGTCTTACGAAGTTTCCAAAATATTTGAACGGTCAATATTCACCCCCTCTCTATCGACGGTACCGGTCCTACAATTGGTATCAGAGCCGAGCCGCTCTTCACCGGACTAACCGCCGACGGAGCAACGACGCCAGGAGTTGAGGGGAAGCCCAGGGGTGAATCAGGTATATTTTTTTTATGTCTAATTTTAAATTGCATATTATTTGTTTCAAATGGAAGCAGAGAGGGCACTATAAAAATCAGTGCCCTACTAGTAAGACTCGGTCTACACCACCAGCGGCAAAGGAGGTACCAGTGCCAGGAGTCCGGAAAAACAAGGATCACGTACAATGCTTCAAGTGCGGAAAATCCGGACACTACAAGAACAAATGTCCGACGAAGGTACGCAAGATTTATGTTCCAAAATTTTTAAAATTTCCTGCACTGCCTTGTGATAAAGTAGTTAATTTTTCTGATAAGTTAGATTTATTGCATAGTAAAATTAGTATTTTACATGATAAATTACAAAATGTGAGTATGACTAAAATATCAGAAATTAATTGTTTAATTTAGAATATCAATTCAGAAATTTCTAAACTAAATTATCATAATTTTAATTCTGATAAAATTAATTCTGAAAATTTTAATTCTGATAAAATTAATTCTGAAAATTTTAATTCTGATAAAATTAATTCTAAAAATATTAATTCTGATAAAATTAATTCTGAAAATATTAATTCTGAAAATTTTAATTCTGATAAAATTAATTCTGAAAATTTTAATTCTGATAAAATTAATTCTGAAAATTTTAATTCTGATAAAATAATTCTAAAAATTTTAATTCTGAAAATTTTAATTCTGATAAAATTAATTCTGAAAATTTTAATTCTGATAAAATTAATTCTAAAAATTTTAATCTGATAAAATTAATTCTGAAAATTTTAATCCTGATAAAATTAATTTTGAAAATTTTAATTCTGATAAAATTAATTCTGAAAATTTTAATTCAGATAAAATTAAAACTAAAGATAATTCCGAATTCAAATTTGAAAACCTTAAAGATAACTCTAAAGATAACCCTGAAATTATTGAAAATCTTGAGGATAAAAATGATAACTTAATTATAGATAATGTTAAATAATATTATAAAACCTTAACTAGTGGCCCATTTTACTCCACCTACTGTGAGGATATTGAAAGATCTAATCTTAAGAAGGATATGGAACTATCTAAGATCAAGGCCATAATTAATAAAAATTACAAAGGTTCAAATAAATCCGAATTGTTAGAAAAATTTGAAAAGAAGATAAAGATGAAGCAGAAATTTTTGAAATAATGAAAATGATGAACTTAAATCCACAATTATTAATAAAACAAATTTACTTTAATAAAGTCAATTAATTCAAATAAATTCAAATAAATTAATTAAATCTTAATTAATTCGAACTTAAATTAATTAAATCTCAATTAATTCGAACTTAAATTAATTAAATCTTAATTAATTCGAACTTAAATTAATTAAATCATAATTAATTCAAACTTGAATTAATATTAGTTAATTCAAATCTAAATTAAATTAAATTTAAATTGAATTCAAATTAAATCTAAATTAAATCCAAATTAAATCTTAATTAAATTATATTCAAATTAAATCCAAATTAAATATTAATTAAATTATATTCAAATTAAATCTTATTTAAAATATATTCAAATTAAATCTAAATTAAATTCAAATTAAATTCAAATTAAATCATATAAATTAATTAAATCTAAATTAAATCTAAATTAAATTTAAATTTAATTCAAATTAAATCTTAATTAATGTTAAACTTACATAATTCAAATTAATTCAATTAATTAATAAATTTATCTTAATTAATTGAAATTCAATTAATTCAACATCAATTAATTCTTAATTAATTAATCCTTAATCAATATAATCTCCAACTAATCGTTAAACAAGTTAAACGTGTACTAAAATAAAATTTTACCCAAACTATAACAATTAAAGTTAATAACATTAAATATGTCAAAGTAGGTTGATATATTCGCGGGTTCACACGACATGTATCAAATCGGGAATTTGATACATCATTAGAAACTTAAATAAAATGATTGGACTTGCTTGACTCATGCATAATTGCCATGTCATGCATTTGCTACTTCTTTTAAATATATGACATGTCATTCATATTTAAATTTTATGCATATATTAGAACGGCTATAGGAAAAAGAGTAATTGAAACTTGATCAACCTGGTATTGGGTGGCGGTGAGATGATAGTACGTTAGGGAAGCCAATTCTAATAAGATCAAGTATACTTGGTCTCTTTAGACTGGTGAAACTAGCCGAAGCTACCGATCCAAGACCCAAACTAGTTAGACCAGAATTTTTCAAAAAGTAATTTTGAAAATGAAATTTCATTAAAAGGCTTTGTCAAGGAAAGGGTTGATGATCCAATAAGGCTACGACCAAAGAAGGCCTAGTGCCTCGCCAAGACCTGGAAGCCAATTTTTGAAATTCAAATTCAAGTTACTTCTTGTCAAATTCAAATCTAACACAAGCTTCAATTAAATCTTAGAGTTAATAATAAATTAAGAAAAATGATTCAAGCATCTCACAATACACCTATAAGGCAACCATGCTTGCTGTACTGATACATCTAAAATGGGTGAGATGTTAAGGACTAATGAATTGAAAAATATTTTTCAAAATTGTTTTTCAAAATTGTTAGAATATTTTCCTAAAAATATATTTTCAAAATAGTGCATCAACATATTAATGTTTTTATGGAATTCATGCTTGTATGATTGATTATACATATTATACATTTTTCAAAAGTATATCTTTTCAAGAATTGTTTGACTCACTCAATTAGACACAAGCCTCTTAGGACAACACTAAAGTTCCTTAAGGCACTTAGATAGAGTCAAACGGTAGCGGGTACAGGGGGAGTGCTTTTCATTTTTTTAAAAATGGTTTTCAAAAACTGCACTTTAAACATTACTATCATTTGAAAAATACTTTTCGAAAACTGTGCTTTAAATCATTATTACTTGTGTTTTCAAAAAGGGTTTATGTTGTAAAAATTATATGTTCAAAAATTTACCTGTTTCTTTAACTTTGATAAACCCTAAAGACACAGAGGAAAGGTCCACTTCATGATCTTCAAGGACTCCTAGGATGTGTCAAATTTAGGGGGAATCTGAGTCAAAAGAAGAATTTTAGAAAAGTTTTTTGGTAATTATTCATTTTTTATATTTCTTTTTAATATGAATCAAACCTTAAGACTCAGAGGAAGAGTACTTGTGGTCAACAAGCTTCCCAGGACTGAGTCAAGTTTAGGGGGAGGTCAAATTAAAAGAATTATTTAATAACATGTTTTCATGTCTTCAAAATCCTGCTAAAAATCTAAGTCTTTCAAAATACTATTATTCTATTTGTTAGAATTTATGTGACTTATGAAATTATTTTTGAAATAATGTTTACTTGGGTTGGAGAATTTCCAGGACACTTAGGAAATATCCTTGTAGTCAACAAGGTTTCCCAGGATGGTGTCAGACTGGAAAATAAACCAAGTCAAGTAAAATATTGGATCTTCAAAAGTTCACACATATTTCAAAATCCACTAGCATATATTTTCAAAAGTATTATCATTTTTGGCAAAACTCTGTTAATATTTACTTGAGTTTGAAAATTTTTTAGGACACTTAGGAAATGTCCTTGTGGTTAACAAGGTTTCCTAGGATTGTGTCAGTCTAGAAAAGAAACATAGTCAAGTAAAATATTATGTTTCAAAAATTACTTATATTTTTCAAAGTTTCATCTTTTTCAAAAATAGTTAGTACTGGCAAAATATGCATAATATTTTCCAAAATAGCATTCTTTCAAAAGTTATGCATTTTCCAAAAGTACTTATATTTTTCAAAAATTACAAAAGTACTTGCATATTTTTTTTAAAAAAAATCATAATAATTTTCAAAGCACTTGTACTTTTCAAAGCGCATAGCATCTTTTTCAAAATATGCAGTTTTCAAAAATTGCAATATACCATGCAAAATACAATGCTTTCAAAAATTTTGCACTAAGTATTTTCAAAAAGAACCAAAGGTTTTCATTGTTCGTACAAGTATTTTCTGGTGTTTTTTTTATGTATGACAAAGGGGGAGAGGTGTGCTTAAGTTAGAAATTTTTTCAATTTTCTCCCAAAAATCAAAAATGTAGTTTCAAAACTTACATCATTTTTTCATTTTTGATCCCAAGGATGGTAAATTAGCCCCTTAAACCAATCTAACTTAAGTTATTGTCAAACATCAAAAAGGGGGAGATTGTTGGTGCAAGTTGCATCAATGATGTTCCACTTTAAGTGTTTTAATGTTTGACAATATACTTAAGTCAGTGATATATTAAACAGACAAAGGGGAGCAAAGGAGAAGTAACCTATGTTGAAGAAAAGTCCTAGTTAACCTAGGCATCGAAACCCTAAGACCCGGCGAAGGGATGACTGGGCACCTAGCGAAGGGCTGCTAGGTATCGGAACCCTAAGACCTGGCGACGGACTGCTGGTCACCTAGCGAAGGGCTGCTAGGCACCTAGAGAAGGGCTGCTAGGCATAGAAGACCTAGCGATGGGCTGCTAGGCACCTAGCGAAGGGCTGCTAGGCATAGAAGACCTAGCGAAGGGCTGCTGGCACCTGGCGAAGGACTGCTAGGGAATAAAGACCTGGCGAAGGACTGCTAGGCACCTGGCGAAGGACTGCTAGGGAATGAAGTCTTGGTCCAAGGGACTGAGCAACTTAGCTGAGCGATGACTAAGGACAGGAGTAGAGACGGGTCAGGGTTTGGGCGTCTCGAGGTCCGGAAGTATCGAAAGCTAAGCAAAAGTCGACCCGAAGGGCTGGGTGGCAACCGTCTCTTGAAAGGAGTAGGTGAAGGGCAAGTTCTTGGGGATGGGAACTTGTGCCGGTTCGACCTAGGGTTTCGTGGAGATCCGAAGTCCGAACCAAGTCCTTAAGGCTAATATTATATGCATATGTGCTTTGTATTTGTGTATCTTGCAGGTACCAAGATAAGAAGACAAAGCAAGTGGCTGCCAGCCTTGAAGCAGGGCACCCCCAGCAGTGGGGATACCCCCATGCATCTGGGGCACCCCCAGCAGTGGGGGCGCCCCCAGCCAAAGAAGAAAAAGTAGTAATGGGTTTGGTAAGCAGAATAGGTGTCAAGTGGGGCGCCCGGAGCGTCCGGGGCGCCCGGGTTCAAAGCTGTGTTTGCTGTTTCGTGTCAGAAAGTGGCATTCAATAACAACTTCCAAGAGTGATTCCTAGCATTCTGACCGACGACAACGCGCTAGAGACGAGGCTCTACGACCGCGAGGCTCTAGGAGGAAGTGTGCGGCACTTCGGAGGTCCAGATCGGCCGAGCTTCAGACTTTGTCTTGTTGGTTTGCTTTTATTTTATTCCGCACTTAATTTTATTTATCTTGTGATTGTAAACTTGCACTGTAAGTCGGGTTTCTCCACCTCCGGAAAGTCCGAGAAGGAGACCAATAGTGGACGGGCGTTCTCATGCATAGGCCTTGGATGTACTGACCCTGGGGGGTTGGGAACCAAGTAAAAATCCCGTTGTGTCCCTGTGTCTGTTTATTTTCGTTCTTCTTTACTTTTCCGCTGCACTAACGCTTTGAGTTCAGAATGACAATCGAAAGTCTTACGAAGTTTCCAAAATATTTGAACGGTCGATATTCACCCCCACTCTATCGACGGCACCGGTCCTACACTTACTGTTGGTGCATAATGCACCTAAGTCAAACCTGTGTTTTGATAATGGCAACATAGGTCAAAAGTTAAGTCCTTTTGTTTTCTAACAAGTTAATCTAGTGTGTAGTGAAAGCCCTAGCAAAGGACTGCTAGGCACTGGCGAAGGAATGCCAGAGTCAAAAGCCCTAGCAAAGGACTGCTAGGCACTGGCGAAGGAATGCCAGAGTCAAAAGACCTAGCGAAGGACTGCTAGGCACCGGGCGAAGGACAGCTCAGCATCCAAGCCCTGACAAAGGACCGTCAGGCAAAAGTCCAACCAAAGGAGCGGTTGGCATCAGGTAAATTCTCCCGAGAGGAGTAGGTGAGGACGCGTTCCCCGTCGAGGGAACAGTAGGCGTCGATTTGACCTAGGACTCCATTTTGGAGACCAAAGTCAGAACCAAGACAGCTAAGGCTGTATAAAATAAATAATTGTGTTATTGTGTTTTGGACTAACCTTGGATGCAGGACCGAAGGAACGTATGTCTGCAACTCAGAGAGCCTCAAAGGAGTGAGGCAGCAGCTGAGTAAGGCGCCCTGAGTGTCCAGGGCGCCCTCAAGGTGAACCAGAACTAAGCGAAGTAAAAAGAGCTTCGGCTGCTTACTGGGCAAGGCGCCCTCAGCAGCGAAGGCGCCCTCGTCAGCGAAGGCGCCCTCAGCAGCCAGGGCGCCTCCAAGCCCAAGACTGCGAAGCCAGCTTTATCCACAGCCGAGAATTCTGCGCGGAAGAAGTCAGCCAAGGCGCCCTCTGCGACCAGGGCGCCCCAGAGGTCAAACCTCATCCCTATTGCGGTGGGATAACGCTTGACCGAGCGAAGCGCGGATCTGCTGACACGTGGCAGGGCGCCCCCGACGTCCAGGGCGCCCTAGGGGCTATAAATAGCACCCCTCGACCACAAGCTTGGAAATCAATCAATACAAAAGCTTCCATACTCTTCTGTGCTCACGCCTTGTTCCAGAAAGTGCCCAACTCGAGCGACGACGTCCTGCTGCTCCGGAAAGTCAACCTACAACCGGACGTCGGTAACAGAAGAAATTTCGTTTAAAAGTTTATAGTGCTGTACTTGTAAATCTCTTTGTGTAAACTGATTTTGCGTTCATATAGAATTGCCCAAAGTAAACGATCAACGATCGTGGGCCTTGGAGTAGGAGTCGACCTAGGCTCCGAACCAAGTAAAAAATACTGTGTTCGCGTGTTTTCTTTATTTCCGCTGTGCAAATTACTCTCTCCATAAATTCGAAAAGTTTGTCGATATTCACCCCCCCCCCTCTATCGACTCTATCGATCCAACAAGTGGTATCAGAGCGGGGAAGTTCAAACTTGGTGCAACCACCAGTTTGAAAATTTCTTTTCGAATTTTCAATTTTTTTTAAATATTTTTTTCGATTTTTTTTGTTAATCGAGGTTGGTGCAACACCCCTCGATATTTTATTTCCTAATCCAGCACTACTAATCCAAGACCTAGTCTTGGAAAATTTGTTCTTCTGTTAGTTTTTTGTTATAGATCCAATGGTCATTCAAGAGGGATTCAGCACCGCCAGACCTCCACTTTTCAGTGGAGAAGACTTTTCTTACTGGAAAAGTCGTATGGAGGTCCACCTGAAAACTCAAGTGGATATGTGGATCATCATCCAGTCCGGTCTGGAGATCCCCAAAAACGCCGAAGGACAACCGCAAAGCTACTCCAAATGGGACAACTCCCTTAAACGCAAAATAGAAGCCGACGCAAAAGTGACACAAACCCTACAATGCGGGCTGACAAAGGAAGAGCTGAACTGCGTGGGCCCCTTCAATAGTGCAAAGGAGCTATGGACAAAACTGATCGAGCTGCACGAAGGGACTTCAGATACTCGGATCAGCAAGCGGGATCTGCTACTAAACAAACTCTACACTATCAAGATGGCCGACAACGAAACAGCAGCCCAGCTCCACGCACGAATCCAAGAGGTAATGAACGGTCTTCACACAATAGGTCACAAGGTTGAAAACCGTGACCTAATAAGGTATGCTCTAAACGCCTTCCCTAGAAACACCTTGTGGGCATCTATGGTAGATGCATACAAGGTCTCTAGGGATCTTTCTAAAATAAAATTAGACGAATTATTTTCTGAACTAGAACTGCACGAACAAACTAACACCAATATGGTTGAGAAAGGTGTTGCTTTTCTTGCAGGCAAGACTGGAAGAACAATGAAGAAGAAGCCTGAACCTGAAACCGAATCTAACTCAGACTCAGATTCAGAAGAAGAAGATAGAGATCAAACTAAGCTGGTCCGGCTCGCTCGAAGCTACTACAAGGAGCTGAAGAACTGAACCAACAAACAAAAAACCGGCCGAAGAAAGGACGAACCAACTGAACCAGCAAACAAGCCCAATGTGACCTGCTACGAGTGCAAGAAAAAGGGCCACTACAAGTCAGAGTGCCCTAACCTAAAGGAGACTAAAAAGCTGAGAAGAAAGAAGGCACTACAAGCAACCTGGGACGAGTCTTCCTCAGAAGAAGAAGAAGAGGCACCCCAGTCCAACCTCCTAGCTCTGACCGCCTCAGATAAAGTCGAGACAGAATCAGAATCAGAGCAAGAGGACGGTGAGCTGACCTTCACAGAAGACGGAGAAATTAAGGTAACTGGTTTTAATAGATTACAGTTAACAGAATTGATTTCTTTTCTTTCTCGAGATTTGGCAAAAGCCAAACTCCGGGTCGAAACCCTCCGACAGGAAGTAAAACTCTTGAAAGAGGAAGCTGACTCTAAACCCTTAACCGAGAAGGTTCAGGAAGGAACTCCTACTCAAGTTGAAAAACTTGAAAAGGAGAACTTCTCCCTGAAAACTCAGGTTAAGGATTTTAGAACAGCTTTAGAACGATTTACATCTGGTTCCAAGAGTCTTGACATGATCCTTGGAAAACAGAAATCAGTTCTAAATCGATCCGGACTTGGCTATCGAACCAAATCCCGACAAAGATCATATTTGACTGTACTGAATCAGTCCAGAGGAAAAATTCAGGCATGGGTACCTAAACTGTGCCTGAACCAACCTACTGGATCAAATCAGTATTGGATCCCCAAGGACAAGATTCACATCTTGCCGAACCATCACCGTGGCTTTAGTCCAGGAGGAGCTAAACTGAAAACTATTTTTATTATTAGATAAACATGTTATTCTTGATTTAAATTGCTTGATTGATTGATTATTTTTTTGCAATATACCATGCTTAGACTTAGGTTAGTTAAGGACTGAACAAACTTAGCTGAAATTTGACAACATAGTATTGGGTAGAAGTGAGATGATAGTACGTTGGGGAAACCAATTCTAATAAGATCAAGTTCACTTGGTCTCTTTAGACTAGCGGAACTAGCCGAAGCAACCGATCCAAAACCCAAACTAGTTAGACCAGAAATTTTTCAGAAATTGATTTTGAAAATGAAATTTCATTAAAAGGCTTTGTCAAGGAAAGGGTGGATGATCCCATAAGGCTTCGGCCAAAGAAGGCCTAGTGCCTCGCCAAGACCTGGAAGCCAATTTTTGAAATTCAAATTCAAATTAATTTTTGTCAAATTCGAATCTAACACAAAATTTCAGCTAAGCATAGATTTAAACATCTTTTCAAAAATTTCAAAATTAATTAATTATGTTTACAAAATTTAATTATCCTTCAAACTTAATCAAAATTTTCAAAACTATCAAAACTTGTCTCACAAAACCCATAAGGTTAACGTGATTGAAAATCCTAGATTTGGGTGAGACAGACTAGGCAGTGAAACTCAATTTAAGCTATTCCTGATTCTAATTGGATCCAAATCAAGAAAATTCTTTATGCGTAGGAACATAAAGATTTGGACCAATGGATGTTGGATAGCGGTTGCTCCAGACATATGACTGGAGATAAATTGAAGTTCACCAAGCTCAAACTCAAACCTAGGNCCCTCACTGGTAAGGGCGCCCTCACCAGCTAAGGCGCCCTCCCGAGGAAGGGCGCCCAAACTGCCTATAAAAAGGGGCTCCCTTCCCCTTCTTCTCTTCACACCCAAAACACCTCTCCTCCTCAACTATCTACCTTCCAAGAGATCTTGCAACCCTCTCAAGCTCTCAAGCCCTCATCTTCAACAATGCCTCCCGAGCAAACCGGTATAATTTATTGTTTTTGTTAATTTCTTTTCAATTTTTTTTAAAATGCACACTTTCTTTAAGTATACATTCTTTCTCTTAGAAGACGTCGACCTAATCAGGCAGAACCCGGTACTCAACCTAGTCCTGATCCTAGGTTTCCCAATTTAGAATTATGTAACAAGTTCGCTCGTACCACCTATAAACCTATCAAAACGAGCTACTTGAATAGGTTATTCTTCACCCAATCCTGTCCCCTAGCTATGAACGTTATAAACCACTACCAACTAGACAATCTCGTATTCTGCACTCACCCAATCAATACTTCCTTATGTGCAGAATTTTACAATAATATCATTAGACAGGATAATCTCATGTTCTCCACCATGGTTCAAGGTATTCCCTTAACCATCACACCAACATTACTGAACCGATTTCTAGGACTACGACCCTCGCAGTCCATCTTCTGTTGTTATCCTCCTAGGGAGCCTCCCTTTGATGCTCCCTATTCTCACATCACCTTAGATACATTACACTCATACTTCTTTAGGCAACCAATGGTCAGACGTTTCCAGTCAGTCGACTTAGAGGTTCAGGACTACGCCCTATACAGGGTCTTAGTCCGATGTATTCTGCCATTATCCACCAGGGACGTCACCACTATGCGACCATTCCATACCTTTCTCCTGTACGCCCTGATTCACCAGCTAGATATTGATATAGGGCTTCATATGTTTCACACTATCCTATACGCATCCAGTGTGACCACGCAAGGGCGGGTACGCACACCCTACTGCCACATTGTCACATCCCTATTACATTACCATGGTAGGAACATTACCGAGGGAGAAATGGCCGATCTGACCGACTACGATGAAATAGGCTATAGAAACTTCACCCTAGCAGGTATAGAGGTGTCCGGTACCGGGGTCCTGTCCTGGAGACGTCGGAGAGCAGCTCCCCAGATCGATTCGGACGAGGAAGTCGAGTACGACGTCGCAGATGTAGCAGCAGAAGCCCGAGCCCATATAGACGAGCCCCCTCCACCGACACTCTACGAGAGAGTGACCCGTATGGAGACACAGATACAGAGTCTCCGAGAGGAGGTCGAGGCCTCTCACATAGAGCAGATGGACGCTCGCCGAGCTGATAAGAAGTAGCTGATGCACGATTCTTAGAGATGATGGCACGGTTCGATGCGTGGAGCCGGGTCCATCTGATCACCCCGGTCCTTCATCTTAGATTCACTTAGCATTGTACCCTATTTGACTGCCCCTACTCAGTAGGGTTGACTTGTGCTTGACTGTTGACTATGTTGAAACTAGAGTATCTGCTTTTTATGATGACCAGTTTATGATTATTGGTTTCTTGTCAATTAATTAGGATTGTGCTTTGTAGAATAGAGAAACTCAATTTTTTCTGCTCTATCTTTTTTTTTAAATTGTTTCCAAAAATAGAATTTGAAAAATTGCTTTACTCAATTTTAAAATTAGTTTTCATTTTCGACTTAGTTTTATTTAAAAACTACCCCCTTTCAAAACTAGGGATTTTTCGAAAATGGACTTAGCCAAGGCCCTAACCCTAGAACTGCATGCACCTATAGACATAGAAGCCAGCATCTCACAAGCACCTTAGGGTAGTTATGATTGATAACCTAGAAAGGGTTGAGATGCTTAGGTCTTTGCCTTAATTCAAGATGCTTTAAGTCAGTGCATCTGCAGTAATTGGGGCACTAAATACAACTTATACAGCAATCAAGTTAAGTGTCAAGCTTAGAAAATCTAACTTGAACAGAAACACTTAACTTGACTAACCCTAGCAAAAACTACTGTATATAACAGTTAGTAAGTAGCTAATTGGGTTAGACAGGTCCCTACAGACAAAAACTGATTGATTTAGTGTAAATCTAACTGGTTCAGTACAGCAAATTATTATTTATTTTTCTTTATTATTGACACATATTTATCTGTTTTGATATATGGCAAAGGGGGAGATAGAGATAGGAAAGAGAAAAATTATTTTTTTCTAAATTTTTCCTTTATTCAAAAAGGTTCAAAAATATACTTATCCTTTATTCAAAAGCTTAAACTTTGTGAAGAAGTACTTAAGTTCTTAAAACTTTCAAAATTTTGCAAAGTACTTTAGCTTCAAAATTCTTTACTTAAAACTTTCAAAATTTTGCAAAGTACTCTAGCTTCAAAATTCTTTACTTAAAACTTTCAAAATTTTGCAAAGTACTCTAGTTTCAAAATTCTTTACTTAAAACTTTCAAAATTTTGCTAAGTACTCTAGCTTCAAAATTCTTTACTTAAAACTTTCAAAATTTTGCTAAGTACTCTAGCTTCAAAATTCTTTACTTAAAACTTTCAAAATTTTGCTAAGTACTCTAACTTCAAAATTTTTGTTTCAAGCTTTCAAATTTTGCAAAGTACTCTAGCCTTTCAAAAGATTCTTACTTATGCTTGTCAAAATTACTTTTACTCTAAAGCTTAAAGTTTTTCAAATTGTTAAGTACTAAAGTGTTTCAAGCTTGTTATATCCTACCAAAAACTTAAGCTAACATTTTGAGTACTTTAAAACTTAAGACTTTAAAATTTCTTAGGTACTCTAATTATGCTTTAAAAACTCTACTATGTATTTTTAAGTTACTTCTAAGTACCTACAACTTAAGCACAAGTAAAGTTTTTAAACCCCACGAATTTTTAAAAAATATAGGGGGAGATTCCTTCCAGGGGGAGGGAACAAAAGTTAAAACTTTTTCATGTCTTGCTTAAACTTAACTTTTTGAACTAAGGTTGTCATAAATCAAAAAGGGGGAGATTGTTAGTGCAGAATGCACCTAAGTCAAACCTGTGTTTTGATAATGGCAACATAGGTCAAAAGTTAAGTCTTTCTTGTTTTCTAACAAGTTAATCAAGTGTGCAGGAAAAGCCCTAGCAAAGGACAGCTAGGCAACTGGCAAAGGACTGCCAGTGGCAAAGCCCTAGCAAAGGACTGCTAGGCAACTGGCGAAGGACAGCCAGTATCCAAGCCCTAGCGAAGGACTGCTAGGCAACTGGCGAAGGACTGCCAGTATCAAAGCCCTAGCGAAGGAATGCTAGGCACCGGGCGAAGGACAGCTCGGCATCCAAGCCCTGACAAAGGACCGTCAGGCAAAAGTCCAACCAAAGGAACGGTTGGCATCAGGTAAACTCTCCCGAGAGGAGTAGGTGAGGACGCGTTCCCCGTCGAGGGAACAGTAGGCGTCGGTTCGACCTAGGACTCCATTATGGAGACCAAAGTCAGAACCAAGACAGCTAAGGCTGTATAAAATAAATAATTAATTGTGTTATTGTGTTTTGGACTAACCCTGGATACAGGACCGAAGGAACGTGTGTCTGCAACTCAGAGAGCCTCAAAGGAGTGAGGCAGCAGCTGAGTAAGGCGCCCTGAGTGTCCAGGGTGCCCTCAAGGTGAACCAGAACCAAGCGAAGTAAAAAGAGCTTCGGCTGCTTACTGGGCAAGGCGCCCTCAGCAGTGAAGGAGCCCTCGTCAGCGAAGGCGCCCTCAGCAGCCAGGGCGCCTCCAAGCCCAAGACTGCGAAGCCAGCTTTATCTACAGCCGAGAATTCTACGCGGAAGAAGTCAGCCAAGGCGCCCTCTGCGACCAGGGCGCCCCAGAGGTCAAACCTCATCCCTATTGCGGTGGGATAACGCTTGACCGAGCGAAGCGCGGATCTGCTGACACGTGGCAGGGCGCCCCCGACGTCCAGGGCGCCCTAGGGGCTATAAATAGCACCCCTCAACCACAAGCTTGGAAATCAACTTCATACCAAAGCTTCCATACTCTTCTGTGCTCACGCCTTGTTCCAGAAACTGCCCAACTCGAGCGACGACGTCCTGCTGCTCCGGAAAGCCATCCTACAACCGGACGTCGGTAATAGAAGAAATTTCTTTTAAAAAGTTTATAGTGCTATACTTGTAAATTTCTTTCTGTAAACTGATTTTGCGTTCATATAGAATTGCCCAAAGTAAACGATCAACGATCGTGGGCCTTGGAGTAGGAGTCGACCTAGGCTCCGAACCAAGTAAAAAATATTGTGTTCGCGTGTTTTCTTTATTTCCGCTGTGTAAATTACTCTTTCCATAAATTCGAAAAGTTTGTCGATATTCACCCCCCCCTCTATCGACTCTATCGATCCAACAGTTCCCTCGACCTGGGATGAACGAAAAAGTACTCATGGATAGAGTCAGGGGTTACTCCATCAAAGGGAACCGGTAGGAGATCCGGAAGATAAGGATAGAGTGAAAAGTCATTATCTGACTGGCGACAACCAAGAAAGGCAGTGAAAGCAGATAGATTAAAATCAAGGTCGACACTGGCGACACGGGTCCTCCACCCCGTGCCCTCTCCACTGACCATGTTATTATAAAATTCAGAGACCAAATCAAAGTTGATTGACCTCTCAAGGAAAAGAATGGATTGAAGTTCATAGTGTTCAATGATTTGCTGTACCGTCGGACAATGTTCGTAAATGAAGGTTTGGTCCACAGTTCGATATGGCATGAGTTTGAAAGTGTGCCATTGAAAGGCTAGTGCATAATGAATATTTTGAAATCTGGTATGTGGAGGTGGTGGAGATCTTGAAGGGGGTGTAGATGATGAAGAGTCTTTGCCCTTGGAGGACCCTTCAGCGGGTTCCTTGCCCTTAGATGACTTTCTAAAGGGTTTGAATAGATCATGACAACAATTTGAATTAAATAAAGTGAAACAAGTGAACATGATCATGACATAAGAATGAAATATAACACAAGATGGAATTGATCATATGAACATGGGTTTAATCAAAGAACCAAGATTTGATCACGGGAAGACACACATGATACACACCCAAAGGAAACCCCAAGAACAAACATCACGGTTAGTTCATCACATATTATAATATTTAAAGTGAGCAACAAGATGAAAGAAGGAAACTCTTACTTAGGTGCCATTGTCGAGTTGGTTGGAAAAAACACTCTCTGAAACTTGCGCAAGAGAGAATCGCCACGCCGGAGACAAGCTCGCAGCTAGCAGTTGCTAAGAACACCAACAGCCGGAAGAAAAACTCACACGCACGGGGAGAAGTGGAACTCACGCGCAAGGAAGAAGGAGACGCGGGAAGAGCTCACGCACAGGATGAGGATGCGCAAGAAGTGAGTTTCGGCGCTAGGGCTTGGGAGATGTAGGGTTTAGGAGGAATTAATCGGTTGGTGGATCGGTCCACCAACCGCAATTTAATGTGATCGAACGCATCACCGTTCGATCTGGGAGCGCCCAGACCGATCAGGCTCCGGCCTGATCGATCTGTCCTGGTCCTGATCGATCGAGTGACCGATCAGGCAGGCTCCTAATCGATCGGCTGATCGATCAGGAAGCGAACAGTAGGTTTGGAAGGTATCCTGTGAGCCCCCTGATTGGTCTGTGGACCGATCACCACAGGGTGCCAGATCGGTCTGTGGACCGATCCAGGCAAACTCAGATTGTTTGGACAATTTTCTGCGAAGTGTTCTGTGACCTCTCTGATCGGTCTGTGGACCGATCACCACGGGGAGGTCCAGATCGGTCCGGGGACCGATCCAGACCAACACAGAGAAATTTCTGTGGTTAGTCGTGAAACAGCTTGATCGGTCCGTTGGACCGATCAGTCCTACTCCTGATCAGTCCGGTGACCAATCAGGCTTCCTGATTTTTCCTGATACGATCTGAAACTTTCAGTTTCAGACTTCCAAACGATTTTTGATAAGATCTGATGAAAGTTATCGATCTTGGAAGTGATCCCATGACTATAATTGATCCCTGAAGGAGGATCAAAAGTCCTTATGGTTTTGACAAATCACTTTGCTCCACCCAAGTGGAGTCAAACTCAATCAACAAACATTCAAGCAAGTTTGTCCCAAATTCAAGTCTCTAATCAAGTTTCCTTGATTGGAATGTTCAAGTATGATCATGGAGTCAAGTACACATGTGTTATGCATTGGTTTTCCCCATACTTGGTCACCGAAGTGATTTTTATCTCGTCCACCAAATTTCTCAAGGGATGCATTGACATTTTGAGAAATTAAGTTGATCCTAGCATCTCACCTCATATCTAGCAAACAAAAATATTTTGGTAAACCTTATAGTTTGTGTGAGATGTCCCCAAGATACCCAATTGTGTCCCAACAATTCGAATTGATCATGAAGGGTTTTGAATGCATTTTGATGTCTATGAAGCGCGACACATTCCCAACTCTCTTCTTAAGAAGCTAAACTCATTTTCGAGAAGTGGTTTAGTGAAAATATCCGCTAGATTTGATTTGGACTCTACATATGAGAGTACAACATCTCCTCTAGCAACATGATCCCTAATGAAGTGGTGACGCACTTCAATATATTTGGTTCTAGAGTGATGGACCAGATTCTTGGTTAGGTTAATTGTGCTAATGTTGTCACACAACACTTGCACACCCTTGTAGCTTAATCCATAGTCCTCTAGAGTATGAATCATCCACAACAATTGCGATATACTCTCTCCCATGGCGATATATTCTGCCTCAGTCGTGGAGAGAGCAACACAATGTTGCTTCCGACTTGACCAACTAACTAGAGATGATCCTAGGAATTGGCAACCCCCACTCGTGCTTTTTCGATCCAACTTGCACCCAGCATAGTCAGAATCGACATAGCCAATTAGATCAAAAGACTCGGTACGGGGGTGCCAAAGACCAACTCCAATTGTGCCCTTAAGGTATCTCAAAATCCACTTAACAGTAATTAAGTGAGATTCCTTGGCATAAACTTGATACCTAGCGCACATACCCACATCAAAAAGTATGTCAGGTCAACTAGCTGTGAGGTATAGCAGACTACCTATCATGCTCCGATATTGAGTCAATCAATAGGTTTACCACTCTCATCATTGTCTAATCTTGTGTTTGTAGCCATGGGAGTGGTTACCTCTTTTGAATCACTCATGTTGAATTTTCGAAGCATCTCTTGAGTATACTTTGATTGGTGCACATGGATCCCATCTCGGGTTTGTTTGATTTTAAGTCCATGGAAGAAAGTCAACTCTCCCACTAGATTCATTTCAAATTCACTTTCCATGTGTCCAATAAACTCATTTAAATAGCCCTTGTTGTTTGAGCCACAAATTATGTCATCGACATATACTTGGGCTACAAATATATTGTCACCATCTCTATGTAGAAACAGTGTAGGGTCTATTTGGCCTCTAACAAAACTTTTTTCAATTAGGAACGTCGACAACCGCTCATACCAAGCTCGGGGTGCTTGTTTAAGGCCATAAAGTGCCTTCTTGAGCTTAAATACGTGGTTTGGGAATTCGGTACTCTCAAACCCCGGAGGTTGTTCGACATATACCTCTTCTCTTATTAAACCATTTAGAAAGGTCGATTTGACGTCCATTTGATATAGCTTGAAACCCCGATGTGCTGCAAATGCAAGCATCAATCGGATGGACTCTAATTGTGCCACGGGAGCATAGGTCTCATCATAATCAAGGCATTCTACTTGACTATAGCCCTTGGCTAGCGTGCCTTGTTTCTTATGATTTCTCCCTTATAGTTTAATTTGTTTTTGAAGACCCATTTGGTTCCAATAATGGTGGTCTTCTTGGGTCTAGGGACTAAGTCTCACACTTGACTTCTTTCGAATTGACGTAGTTCATCTTGCATGGCAATGATCCAATCGGGATCGTTTAATGCTTCATCAATTTTTCTAGGTTCAATTTCGGAAATTAGGGCAACTTTATTAGCCTCATTCCGGAAGAATGATCTAGTCCTAACCCCATGATGGATGTCTCCAACAATTTGGTCTTGGGGATGACTAGAGGCTAACCTAGTTGTCCTAGGAGTTGGTGGTGCTTCTTGAATGGTTTAACTAGACACCGGCTCAGCCTCAGGATCCTGCTGATCGATGGGTTGTCTAGGCTCACCGTCATCAGACTCATCACCATTATCAACAACATTTGGACTTTCATCCAAACCCAGTTGCCTGAGTTCAAATTGAGCTTCTTCAACATCTTCTGATTGATCATTTACTTTGGGAATTTCCTCAAACACAACATCAGAAGATTCTTCAACCAATATAGACTTCTTGTTGTAGACTCGATAGGCTTTGCTAACTAGGGAGTACCGGACCAGTATCCCTTCATCAGCCTTTGCCGTGAACTTTCCAAGGTGGCCCTTGATGTTTAGAATAAACACCTTACAACCAAACACCCTAAGGTGTTTAACCGTAGGTGGTTTTCCAAACCAAAGTTCATGAGGAGTCTTACCTAAGAATCTGTGAATAAGGACTCGATTTTGCACGTAGCAAGCTGTGTTTACAGCTTCAACCCATAAGTACCTCGGTAATGAGTACTCATTGAGCATGCTTCGTGCAGCCTCTTGTAGGACTCGATTTTTCCTCTCTACTACACCATTTTGTTGTGGTGTTTTAGGAGTGGAGAACTCATGTCTATACCCTCTATCTTGACAAAATTCTAAAAATCGTTGGTTTTGAAATTCACCTCCATGATCACTTCTTATTGTCTTAATAGTTGATGATTTCTCATTTTCAACTCTTCTACAAAAAGAAATGAAAACATCTAAGGTTTGGTCCTTATATTTTAGAAAATAAGTCTATGTATATATAGTAAAATCATCAATGATAACAAAACAATATCTACTACCATTCAATGATATAATAGTGCTACAATCAAACAAGTTCATATGAAGTAAATCCAATGCAGTAAAAGTACTTACAGTGCTTTTACCTTTATGTGCAGATTTTGTTTGCTTACCCATTTGACATGCATCACAAAGTTTGTCCTTTTCATACTTGATGCTTGGTAAGCCACGAACTAAACCCTTGTTGGCTAACTTCCGGATATTCTTCATGTTCACGTGTGCTAGTCTCCGGTGCCAAAGGGTGGACTCATCTTCTCTTAATATGAAACACTTAACAAGAGCATTAGTAGCACTTTTAAATGAAACTTGATAAATATTATCTATTCTTGTTCCTACTAGTACCGTGTCCAATGTGTCATGTTGTCTAACTAGACATTGACTTGATTGAAAATCAATTGTGTAACCCGCATCACACAATTGACTGACACTTAGGAGATTAAATGTCATCCCCTTGACTAGAAGGACATTCTTAATCCTAAGACATTCGGATATTTGAATGTCTCCTATTTCTATGACCTTAAGACTACCATTGTTACCAAAGAAAATATTACCTCTACTTTTTCTTTGAAGTGTGGTAAACAATGATCTATCCCCGGTCTTGTATTTGGAGCACCCACTATCAACGAACCAAGTTGATAGATGCCCGTAAGGTGGGCGATCCCTTGATCGTCGGCAGATCAAGCCCCGGAAAATCCGGATAAAACGCAACCTCCTACTCGGTGGAGTAACCTCTCCACAATGTTTCAAGATGGATCAAGTATTAAGTACAGGAAACACAAGAAGGATCTTACTTAGCACTTAGAACCACAAGAACACAAGCAAACTTCTCCCGAGCTCCACTCAACGCAGATCTCACGCAAGAACTCTTTTTTTTTGTGTCTTCTCGCTGATGGACTCACCAAGCTTCTTGCTTCTTCTTCCAAGTACTCAAGTAACACAAGGTTGCTTCAAGGATCACAGTTGCTTGCTCAAGAGATGATAGAACAGAGTTGTCGCAAGAGCACAAGAGTTGTAGCAGCGTAAATGATCGTTGTATTCTCAGAGTTGCTGTAGAGACTTGTTCGCCACCAAGCGCTTAAGTCTCAGCTCACTGATCGCCAGGTCACCACCTCATTGCAGCCTCCAGCTGTTCACCTGCAACAGCTAGTTGCCACTGAGCTCTCCTGGACTCCCTGAGCTTCCCTCAGCCAAGCCCCAGTCAGCAGCTCCAGCAGCGCCAGCATCCGTTGCAACCTGAGATGGAAAACGGACAAACCTGCAGTAGTGAAAACCTTCGTTTGACTTCCCTTGGATGATCCCTGAGTCACTTGCACACTTAGCAGCTCATTAGGGCAGCAAATCAACAGAAAATCAAAGTATCAGAAGGTTAGAGTAGATATCAGCAGTGTATCAGAAAAAGTAGATGCAAACAGACGCGATCAGAGCGTCTGACAGCGCATTTTGAATTAAAGTGATCGATCACCGGACCGATCAGGATGATCCCAAACCGATCAGGCTCCAGCCTGATCGGTCCCCAGTGAGAAACCTGGAATCGCAAGCTTGCATGATCGGTCACCTTGACCGGTCACCAGATCGGTCACCAAACCGATCCAGAAATCTGCTTGCCACAATCCCGCCTGAAATACACGGCTAATCGGTCATCGGTCACCAGACCGATCAGGACACTCCCTGACCGTCAGGCTCCAGTCTAATCGGTCAAGGTGAGAAACCTCACGACAGTTGATCGTTCAGATTGATCGATCAAGGTTTCTCCCTGATCGGTCACCAGACCGATCAGGAGCCAAACAGTAGGTTTGCCAAAGTTACTAGAAGCTCCCTGATCGGTCACCAGACCGATCAGACATCGCTGGATCGGTCACCAGACCGATCTGGGCAAGGCCAAACCCTCTCTAAGTCAAGAGAACTGGCTCCCAACCTCCCCTGACTCGTGCTCAGTCCCTCGGACCAAGACTCCGTGCCCAGTTTCACTCACCGGGACTTCAACCTAGCCCTCCAAGCTAGGACCTGGCTTCACTCACCAGGGTTTCGGTCACCCGGCTTCACTCACCGGGACTTCAACCTAGCTTCACTCACTAGGATTTCAATGACCCGGCTTCACTCACCATGACCCGGCTTCACTCACTGAGATTTCAACCTAGCTTCACTCACTAGGATTTCCATCACCTGGCTTCACTTACCAGGACCCGACTTCACTCACCGGGATTTCAACCTAGCTTCACTCACTAGGATTTCAATCACTTGGCTTCACTCACCAGGACCCGGCTTCACTCACCGGGATTTCAATCACCTAGCCCTCCAAGCTAGGACCTGACCCTCCAAGCTAGGACCTGACCCTCCAAGCCAGGACTTTTCACACCTAACCCTCCAAGCTAGGATTTTTCCCCACCTAACCCTCCAAGTTAGGTTTTTTCCATGCCTAACCCTCCAAGTTAGGACTTTTCACACCTAGCCCTCTAAGCTAGGATTTTTCTCATCTAACCTCCAAGTTAGGATTTCGTGCCCAGTCCCCGACTAGGACTTATCCCAATTCGTTCAACCAAACTTAAATCAAAACTTAAATCGTTGTCAACACCAAAACAACAATCAGGGTCAGACTGCATCAACAATCTCCCCCTTTTTACTGTTTGACAACCCTATTTAAGTTTAGGCATTAATGATCAATTGAAGGTAGTTTAATTATCGTAAGGGAATCAAAATCCTCCCCCTACAATAATCCTAAACTTAATCAACCATTTTCTCCCCCTTTGCCAAACATCGAAAAGGGTATGGTTATTAAGTTGGAACATACCTCCCCCTCAAACCAAGGGTCTCTCCCCAAACCCAAAATAATCAAAGGTAAGTTTTGAATTTCACATGAAAACATATACGAAATTATATCATGGTCAAACATGTATATGTTTCATATGTCAAGTAAGGAATGCATCTGTATCTAACATATAATCTTGATTGGTCTCCGGACCGATCAGGTTCGTTGATTATTTGATACAGAAATATTTCTTATTAGTCGGGGGAGCGATCAGATTTCAGAAAAATTTCAGAAACCCTGATACGTTCCTGATCAGACTGCATTAACAATTTGCATTCCAAAACAAGGGTGTAGACTCCATTGTTATTCGACATTCCAGAAATATTTATGAAACACGACATTAAGAACAAGAGTCATGACTCAACAAACCCTTTCTTATGAATTTGAACATTCCAACATAGGTTTGTATCAAATCAGCATTTTAATACTTGATGTTTCAGAAAAATTTCTGAGAATCAAGGGTCTTAAAAATTCCTACCCTTCTTTGAATACTTGAACAAACTTGTACTCACTTAGTGTTGATGCAGTCTGGCCCAGTTGTTGTTTTGGTGTTTGACAATGATTTAAGTTTGGTTGAGCGAATTTGGGTTAAAGTCCTGGTCGGGGACTGGGCATGAAACCCTGGTGAGTGAAGCCAGGTCCTAGCTTGTGAAGCTAGGTTGAAATCCCGGTGAGTGAAGCCGGGTCCTGGTAAGTGAAGCCAGGTGTTGGAAAAGTCCTAATTCGGAAGAGGTGGATAAAAAGTCCTAGCTTGGAGGGCTAGGTGAAAAGTCCTAACTTGAAGGGTTAGGTGCAAATTCCCATCTTGGAGAGTTAGGTGAAAAAGTCCTAGCTTGGAGGGTCAGGTCCTAGCTTGGCTAGGTGTGAAAAAGTCCTAATTCGGAAGGGTTGGGTGAAAAGTCTTAGCTTGGAGGGCTAGGTGAAAAGTTCTAACTTGGAGGGTTAGGTGAAAAGTCCCAACTTGGAGAATTAGGTGAAAAGTCCTGGCTTGGAGGGTCAGGTGCCTAGCTTGGAGGGCTAGGTTGGATGAAGGTCTAACTAGGAGGGGTTGGGTGAAAAGTCCTAGCTTGGAGGGCTAGGTGAAAAGTCCTAGCTTGGAGGGCTAGGTGAAAAGTCCTAACTTGGAGGGTTAGGTGCAAATTCCCAACTTGGAGAGTTAGATTGAAAAATCCTTAGCTTGGAGGGCTAAAGTGAATGAAATCCTAGCTTGGAAGGCTAGGTCTGCGTCCCTGGATCAGTCTGGTGACCGATCAGGGAGTTGGCACGCTGCTCCTTTGTGGATCGGTCTGGTGACCGATCCAGCGATGTCTGATCGGTCTGGTGACCGATCAGGGAGTGTGTGTCTCACTCACTGCATAGCTCCTGATCGGTTTGGTGACCGATCAGGGAGCGAACAGTGAGTTGAGATCCCTTGCTAATCATGTCCAGAATGGTCCGGTGACCGATCAGAGACTTAGGATTTGATTAAAGAATCACTGTTCACTTAAGCCTGATTGGTCTGGTGACCGATCAGGCAGGAGCCTGATTGGTCTGGTGACCGATCAGGCAGGAGCTTGATTGGTCTGGGGACCAATCAGGAGTGTGCAGAAACTACTGGATCGGTCTGGTGACCGATCAGGCTCCTCCCTGATCGGTCTGGGGACCGATCAGGAGCAGAACTTTAATTCAAATATGCTGTCAGAAGTCTGTTTTCACTGCCGGTTCTCTGCTACTTGCTGATTTCTTTTTGATATGCATTGCTAAGCCTCTGTTGGAGTGTGCAGGTGATAGCAGGTGATTCAAACATTCAAGGAGGGTCAATGGGAGGCTTTCCTTGGAGCAGGTTTGGATCTATTGTGTTTTCAGGTCTCAACGGCGTCTGGCGCAACTGGCAACTGACGAAGGCGCGGCTGGCAACTGACGGAGGCTCAGCTAGAGGAGTGTTCAGTGGACTGAGTGCTCAGAGAGGTCAGTGGGTCAGGGTGTGAGTCAGTGGTGCTGATGGAGCTGGCAACGTTGAGCAGAAGCTTAAGAGACAAAGCTGGATGCAGAGGAGCGGAGGGGAACAAGACAGAAACTTGGGAAGTTTGGCTGGGCTGTGTTCGTGCTCTCTGTTGCTTTGTTCTTGAGCGATCTTGTTACATCTTTATGAGCTTGTCTTCTCGAGTGTCTCTGTGCTTAACTTGTATCTTCTTGAGATCACTTGTGGAGAGGTTTCTCCACCGAGAAGGAGGCTGCTACTATCCGGAGTTCACCGGGGCTTGATCTGCCGACGATCAAGGGATCGCCCACCTTACGGGCACGCCAAGGAGTAGGGGCAAGTTATCCCCGAACCTTGTATATCGAGGTGTTAGCGTCGGTTTGCTTTCCTTTGCTTTGGGTTGTTGTTTTTAGTTTTTTGTTTCTGCATTTGCTTCCGCTGCCTAACTCTGAAGTGCAGAATAGTTTTGAAAAGCTCTAAAGTTTTGTGTCCGACTAGATTCACCCCCCCCTCTCTAGCCATCCGGGTTCCAACACTTAGTACCAGGTTTGTACCAATAGTGGATCAAGTGTGTTTCAATTGTAATCGGTTTGCACTAGATTTGTTTCAAGTATATCTTAACCATAGCCCTAACTCTTGACAATTTACCAATTTTGAATCAGTTAGGGAGTCTGCAAACCAAACTTGATTTGATCGGTCATCAGACCAAACAGAATGGTTCCTAATCGGTCACCAGACTGATCAGGGTGAGTCCTGATTGGTCAGTGGACCGATCAGGTCAGATACGGAAAGTTGTTTGAAACTGATCAGTTTCAGAAACGGGTTTGTTTCAACTCTAAACCACTCCTAAACCCTAAACCAATTAGATTTAATCCCTTTTGATCATTAAACCAAAATTCATTTCCCTTAACCAATATAAACAACATGATTTGTGTCCACATCAAGAATTTCTATGGATTAAGAAATAGTAAATCCAGGTTTGAATGATCAGTTATGTTCTAAGTATGATCATGTTTATTCCAAACAAGTTTGATAATCCAATCTACATTCTAGTGATCCAATTAATATTAGGCATATGGATGACATTATGTTTGATATCAGTCAAGTGGAAAAACAAGCAAGTCATGAAACTTAAAACATCATAGACTATGTGATCATGCTGTTCTTAACCAAAATTAGGTTTGTGTCAATTTTAATGGATGATTAAAATTCCAAAACATGCTTATACCACATTATGATTAAAGTATGATCAAATTCCCCAAAACATGCTTGTACCACATTATCATCAAGTTTCCAAAACATGCTTGTATCAACTTATGATCAATTCAAGCTATGTGTTCATCTTGTTCTTAACCAAAATTGGCATGTCATACATTAATGTTAATCACCCAAACAGTAAGATCATGACATACTGACTAAACACAACCTCTTAAGCTTGAACCATAAAATTCAATAATAAAACTGATCATCTTAAGCAATCCATGGTATAAACAAGTTATGTTTCAATCTAAACCGTTCATGCAATATATATAATTTTTTCCAAAACTTGTAGATTTATTTTGACGCATGGATATACTATCATTCATTGCATGAAAACTTCCTTACTACTCAAGTGAAATTCCATAAAACACTACATTCATGAGTATATCATTATAATTGTGTTTGGAGTACCAATTATCAACAACCAATGTTGATAGATACTCCCCATCAAATAGTGCTTATACAATTCTAAATATTGAGGTTTTAGGTACCCAAATTTTGGGACATAATGCATCAACAATGAAGGACTTTGGCACCCATGTCTTAGTCATTTTCTTTTTGACTTTTTGAACCCTAGAATCATTTGATGATCTAAATTGGGTTCTTGACATTAACGATACAAAGGTTGGTTCTTTAGGTCGGTAACCTATACCGGCCTTGTTGTAAATCGCCCTTTGGGAGTTTAGTATCATGTCTAAGGTTTTGGAGCTAGTTGAGAATTTCTCAAGAACACTCTTGAGTATCTTAATTTCACTCTTTAGGGTCTTGTTTTCATTTTCAAGGGATTCATCATGCAAATCATTAATTACCTCATCCTTAGAGGTTTTCAACTTTTCTACTTCCAATTTTAATGATTTTACTTTGACCTTAGATTTCTTAAGCAACCTAGTTAAACATGCTATTGTCCTATAGCATTTGTCTAACTCGAGAGAGATTACCTCTTCATCATCCGAAGATGATGAAGGCGCGGTTGAGGAGCTACTCGCTTTGTCTTCACTCTCCTCTTCACTTGAATCTTCTAAGGCCACTAGAGCCACATGACAGTAGGTCTTCTCCTCTTCTTCTCCCTTCTTCTTGTTGTCACTTACCACTAAAGCCAACCCTTTCTCCTTTGGGCTTTGGTTAGAGATCTCATGTAGCTCCATTTCACAAAATAAATCCTCTAACTTAATAATTAAAAGATCCTTAGATACTTTGTAGGCATCCACCATGGATGACCACAAAGTATTCCTTGGACAAGCTTTTAGGACATACCTCACAAGGTCGCAGTTCTTGACCTTTTCATTTATGGAGTGTAGACCATTGAGGACTTCTTTGAACTTACTATGGAGCATACTTACAGTGTCATTTCCTCCCATTGTCAAATTCTGGAGTTGACTGAGAAGGAGGTCCTTCTTGGCTATCTGGGTTTCATGCGTTCCTTCATAGAGCTCAAGAAGTTTGTTCCATAGATCTTTGGCAGAGGTGAAGGGACCAATCTTGATCAATTACTCTTTGGTCATCCCACATTATAAGGTGACCACAGCTTTGGCATTTGCTTCCCCCTTCCGGATTTGCTCAGCCGACCACTTGGAAAACTCAAGCTCCTTTCCTTCATTATTCTTTGGAAGGGAAAACCCCTCCTTGACAGCGAACCACAAGCTCATGTTTGTCTTCAAGTAAAACTCCATTCTTGACTTCCAATATGAAAAATCAGTGTCGTCGAGGAATGGAGGTCGGTTTGTGTTCAACCCTTCTCTTCCAGCCATCTTGCTATAAGCTCTCGGATGTTAAGCCGTGAACAGAGCCCCAAGCTCTGATACCACTTGTTGGAACTTGGATGGCTAGAGGGGGGTGAATATAGCCAGACACCAAAACTTAGTACTTTTAAAGTTTTCTGCACTTAAACGTTTAGTAGCACAGCTGAAGCAATAAAAACAGAGTATGCAGAATTTAAACCCTAAGCTAAGAACAACCACCAAAAGCTAACAAAGAGGATTTACAAGGTTCGGGAATAACTTGCCCCTACTCCTTGGCGTGCTCGTAAGGTGGGCGATCCCTTGATCGTCGGCAGATCAAGCCCCGGAAAATTCGGATAAAACGCAACCTCCTTCTTGGTGGAGTAACCTCTCCACAACGTTTCAAGATGGATCAAGTATTAAGTACAGGAAACACAAGAAGGATCTTACTTAGCACTTAGAACCACAAGAACACAAGCAAACTTCTCCCGAGCTCCACTCAACGCAGATCTCACGCAAGAACTCACTTCTTCGTGTCTTCTCGCTGATGGACTCGCCAAGCTTCTTGCTTCTTCTTCCAAGTGCTCAAGTAACACAAGGTTGCTTCAAGGATCACAGTTGCTTGCTCAAGAGATGATGGAACAGAGTTGTCGCAAGAGCACAAGAGTTGTAGCAGCGTAAATGATCGTTGTATTCTCAGAGTTGTTGTAGAGACTTGTTCGCCACCAAGCGCTTAAGTCTCAGCTCACTGATCGCCAGGTCACCACCTCACTGCAGCCTCCAGCTGTTCACCTGCAACAGCCAGCTACCACTGAGCTCTCCTGGACTCCCTGAGCTTCCCTCAGCCAAGCCCCAGTCAGCAGCTTCAGCAGCGCCAGCATCCGTTGCAACCTGAGATGGAAAACGGACAAACCTGCGGTAGTGAAAACCTTCGTTTGACTTCCCTTGGATGATCCCTGAGTCACCTGCACACTTAGCAGCTCATTAGGGCAACAAATCAATAGAAAAACAAAGTATCAGAAGGTTAGAGCAGATATCAGCAGTATATCAGAAAAAGTAGATGCGAACAGACGCGATCAGAGCGTCTGACAGCGCATTTTGAATTAAAGTGATCGGTCACCGGATCGATCAGGATGATCCCAGACCGATCAGGCTCCAGCCTGATCGATCCCCAGTGAGAAACCTGGAATCGCAAGCTTGTATAATCGGTCACCCTGACCGGTCACCAAACCGATCCAGAAATCTACTTGCCACAATCCCGCCTGAAATACACGTCTGATCGGTCACTAGACCGATCAGGACACTCCCTGACGGATCAGGCTCCAGTCTGATCGGTCAGGGTGACAAACCTCGCGACAGTTGATCGTTCAGATTGATCGATCAAGATTTCTCCCTGATCGGTCACCAGACCGATCAGGAGCCGAACAGTAGGTTTGCCAAAGTTACTGGAAGCTCCCTGATCGGTCACCAGACCGATCAGACATCACTGGATCGGTCACCAGACCGATCCACGAGGGAACTTCGTGCCAACTTCCCTGATCGGTCACCAGACCGATCTGGGTAAGGCCAAACCCTCTCTAAGTCAAGAGAACTGGCTCCCAGCCTCCCCTGACTCGTGCTAAGTCCCTCGGACCAAGACTCCGTGCCCAATTTCACTCACCGGGACTTCAACCTAGCCCTCCAAGCTAGGACCTGGCTTCACTCACCAGGGTTTCGGTCACCCGGCTTCACTCACCGGGACCCGACTTCACTCACCGGGATTTCAACCTAGCTTCACTCACTAGGATTTCAATCACCTGGCTTCACTCACCAGGACCCGACTTTACTCACCGGGATTTCAACCTAGCTTCACTCACTAGGATTTCCATCACCTGGCTTCACTTTCCAGGACCCGGTTTCACTCACCGGGATTTCAACCTAACTTCACTTACTAGGATTTCAATCACCTGGCTTCACTCACCAGGACCCAGTTTCACTCACCGGGATTTCAATCACCTTGCCCCCAAGCTAGGACCTGACCCTCCAAGCCAGGACTTTTCACACCTAGCCCTCCAAGCTAGGATTTTTCCCCACCTAACCCTCCAAGTTAGGATTTTTCCATGCCTAACCCTCCAAGTTATGACTTTTCACATCTAGCCCTCCAAGCTAGGATTTTTCCCACCTAACCCTCCAAGTTAGGATTTCGTGCCCAGTTCCCGACTAGGACTTAATTCCAATTCGTTCAACCAAACTTAAATCAAAACCTAAATCATTGTCAACACCAAAACAACAATCAGGGTCAGATTGCATCAACAATTACTTCTAAGGTTCTGGAAAATCCTCCTTTAAAATCGTCTATTTTCACTGAACATTCTGAGAAGGTCACGCTTCCGTCGGGAGATTTGCGTGCAAAATGTAAGCATTGCAATGGTTACTACAAATTCCAAGCCAGCAGCGGCTATGGGTCGTTGAAACGACATGTAGAAACGAAGCACCTGACGGAATATAGGTTTGACCGCTCTCAAACACAATTATCTAAATTTTCTAGTGGTAGTAGTACTGATTCTGGTTTTTTTTATATTCGGATAATAAATTAAGAGAATCATTAGCTAAATTTGTTTCTGTAGAACATCTTTCTTTTAGTTTTGGATCTAAATGCACATTTGAAGATTTTGTAAAGAATCTCTTAATCCTGCTGCTAAACGTGTACCTAGGACTACACTTACTCGTACAATTAAAAGATTAGTAAAACAAGGAAAAATAATTTAATTGAAGAATTTAGTAAATTAAATAATAAAGTTTCTTTATGTTCTGATATTTGGTGTGATCATTGGCAAACTCATTCTTATATGGGTGTAACATGCCATTGGATTGATAACTCTTGGATCCTCCAAAAAAGATTGTTAGCTTATAGAGTTTTTGATGAATCACATATTACTCATAACATTACCAATTATTACACTTAATTTTAGAAGAATGTGGATTGACTCATCAAATATTTTCAATATCATTAGACAATGCTAGTTCTAACACCGCTTCTATAGATGAACTAAAATTTATTTGTCAACTTGTTATTGGTGGTTTATTTTTTCATATTTGTTGTGTATGTCATGTTTTAAATTTATGTGTTCAAGATGGATTAAAACTTTTACAAAATTATATTCAACCAATTAGAACCGCAATTTCATACTTATGGTCCCATCCATCTATGATGAAACAATGGGGTAGATTTTGTAAAGCTAATGGAATGCGACCTAAAAAATTTCCACGTGATGTTCCAACACGTTGGAATTCAACATATCAATTATTACAAGATTCTTTTCAATATAAAAATTTATTATGTTTATTTTTTGCACAAAATAGTAATACTAATATATATTTATTTTCACAACAATGGAATATTTGTAGTAATATTTGTGAAATTTTAAAAGTTTTTAACGATGCAACTGAACAACTTTCCGGTGTTTATTATCCCACTGCTCATTTAATTTTAGTGAATTTTTATAGTATAGTATTAATATTAAATGAACATATAAATAATGAAGCTTTAACTTTATGTATATTAGCTATGAAAACTAAATGGAAAAAATATTTTTATTTTATTCTTGAAATTTATTTAATTGCATTTGCTTTAGATCCTAGATTTAAATTAGAAGTCTTACAAGAAATATTAACTTTATATTATGACGTTTTAATTCCTATTAAAGATTCTTCCTATCCGGATCCCGCTAATATTATATATAATATTAGAAATTATTTATATGATCTTTATAATGAATATTATGTTAAATATGGAACACAAACTAATATTTCTGAAACACAACAACCTACTACTACTAATTTAAAACTTACAAAAGTATAACTTTTATTAAAAGAACGAACGAAACGTCCACGAGGATCCTCAAGTTCCACACAGGAATTTGAGAATTATTTTACCACTTCTTTTGATTTTAATAAAGCAGATAGCAAAGACTTCGATATCTTGAAGTGGTAGTCACAGAAAGCTCAAAGATTTCCCGTTCTCTCCGTGATCGCAAAAGAAATTTTAGGGGGCGTTTGGTTTGTGTCATTTTCCATTTTCATTTTCCAGAAAACCGCATTTTCTAGTTTTCTGGAAAATGACTTTTTTTCATTCTCCAGTTTTCCAGAAAACGCTATGTTTTTTTCTGGAAAACGAAGCTGGAAAATGCATACCAAACATGTTTTCCAGAAAATCACATTTTCTACAGAAAATGAAAATGAAAAACAGACTAGAAAATGCAAACCAAACGCCCCCTAGCTTCTCTAGTGTCAACTGTTGCTGTGGAGCAGACGTTCAGTGTCGGCGGCAACATATTAGATGAACAACGATCAACTATGTCTCTCGACTCATTGGAAGCTCAAGCATTACTTGATGATTGGACCAGAGCCGAGAAGCGAATCCAAGGAATGCAACTTTCAGAAGACGAAGTTGAAGAATTTGATACCGAAGGAACAAATACAACGGGAACGGGAGGAAATGGAAGTGAGTGAGAAAGGGTAAAAATATAAAAAATGTAAAAGGATAAAAATATAAAAGAACTACGTGGGCTTTGATTCCCCTACACCCTAAGGGGATACGTAGGCAACTTATATAAGTGCAAGCCCTTTTTTTAATAAAATTTATTTTTTTAATTTAATTTTTAATTTTTAATTTTTTTAATATAATAATCTTGAACCGTGGTGAACCGTGAACCAGCGGTTCTGAACCGTGAACCGTAACTGGCTTGGGCGGTTAAGATTAAGGGTCGACCTCCCACGAACTGTCGAACTGGCGGTTCCAAACCGTCGAACCGTCGGTTCCGAACCGTGGTCGGGTCTACATGCCGAAGCAGTCCTGGACCACCGGCGGGATTCTCTCGGAGATGTAGAGAAGACCAAGTCAGTAGCCTCCAACGCGCTGAGACAGGAAGATGGACCAGGAAAGAGGGAAGAACCTAAGGCCTTCCCAAAGGTTCCCTCTACCCCTTTCTCATCGGAGATTGTAGAGGACCCCATGCTGAAGCAGTTCGGCAGGCCTGGGATTGCTGATTACGACGAGAAGACAGATCCTGAAGATCATGTCTGTAAATTCGAGAACGCAGCACTCCTGCACTAGTACACCGATGGTATGAAGTGCTGGGTGTTCTTGAACACCCTATCCGGAGCAGCCCAACGATAGTTCCAGAGGCTGCCCCCAGGTTCTATCAACTCCTTCATTGAGTTTAGAACCACCTTCCTTCATCATTTCGCCAGCAGCCGTCATTATCAAAAGACGACATTAAACTTATTTGCTCTCAAGCAAAAGCCGAAGGAACCACTCAAGGAGTACATCCAGCGGTTCAACCGAGTGGCACAGGATGTACCAACGACGACGTCAGAAATCCTTGTCAGTGCTTGCACCCAGGGACTCTCGGAGGGGGATTTCTTCCGATCTCTAGTGAAGATGCCACCCACTAGTTTTGATGACTTGCTAGGGTGTTCTGTCAAGCACGTCAACGTGGAAGAAGTGCAACACGCTTGTCGCAAGGTATCAGTCCGGGTCCCTCCTCAAGCCGTTGTACGATCAGAAAGGAGGGAACGAGCTTCGACTCCTACCCGAGGAAAGGATCTCTGCCCGGGGAAGGATCAGTGGGTTGGTAAGTGGAAGCTGGTCGAGATAGTGGACACCAAGCAACTAGAGCCACTGATGAAGTACTGCGATTCCTACGGTAGTACGACACACTCCACCGAAGAGTGTCATGCCTTGAAGAAAAAATTAAGTGAGGAAGCAGAGACCAAATCTCGGAGGAAGTGGAAGAATACGAGGTATCGCCAGAGGTCTCCTCGGCGAAGCCTCTCTCCCCGACAATGGCAGTCAGTAGAGAACGAGACCAGACATAGAGCTCGGTCACGTTCAAGGGGGAGAAGTTGGGGACCTGCACCCCGTAGGTCTCCCTCATTGGAAAGAGACCCCAGGAAGGGCAAGACCCCTGCACGTGGCCGGCCCTCGGGACACGTGGGGATGATCTCCGGAGGACCAAATGGGCGAGATTCCCATCGGGCAAGGAAGGCTTACACCCGACGGCTAGAGAACTACACAATTGGGATGAGTCGGAGCCAGGATCGCAACCCTACAATCTCTTTCGGCTCGGAAGACTTGGAAGATGTAGAAGCTCCCCATGAAGACACCCTGGTAATCCTTGCCCGCATCGCCAATTATGAGGTCAAGCGTATTTTCATGGATACAGGTAGTTCCGTGAACATCCTCTACAAGGCTGCTCTGGATCAGATGCAGATCGATGAAGATGAACTGCTTCTGGTTTTAACCCCGCTATTCGGCTTCACCGAGTACCGAGTACAGCCGATAGGGCAAATCAGCCTATCGCTGTCGTTGAGCAGCGACATGCTTGAGAGAACCAGGAGGACCCCTTTCTTGGTCGCGGAGGCTCCCTCATCCTACAACGCCATTTTGGGCCGCTCGACGCTCAGTGTCTTCCAGGAGGTGGTCTCTGTCTACCGCCAAAAGATAAAATTCCCGGTAGGCAACCAAATGGCGGATGTTAAAGGGGATCAGTTGGTGTCTCGGTGGTGCTACAGTGGGGAAGTCATATCAGAGTCCCGAAAAAATCCGAAGTCACAAAAAGGCTAACCGGAGGAAGCTACCATCAACAGGAGGACATGGACAAAAGTCTGAAGAGGCCAGAGCAGGCCAACTATCTCCAACCTTGTCACCCCTGGTAAGATTTGTGAGACATGCTATGTACTTGCTTGTATATTCTTGCTGTCTTGCAGTGAATTCATGAAATAAATGAGACGTATCATCACAAAAGTGCCAGTACATCTGTCTAAAATCCTACTACCTCGCGGTGCTGCGGATGCCCGAGGTATCTAGGCTTGGTTTGTGTGATGCAGATGCCCGACCAAGAAACAAAAACTCTTCTACTTTGCAATGCTGCGGATGCCCGAGGTATGTAGACTTGGTCTGGGTGTTGCGGATGCCCGACCAAGAAACAAAAACCCTACTACCTCACAGTGCTGCGGATGCCCGAGTTATGTAGGCTTGGTCTGGGTGCTGCGGATGCCCGACCAAGAAACAAAAACCCTACTACCTCGCGGTGCTGCGGATGCTCGAGGTATGTAGGCTTGGCCTGGGTGCTGCGGATGCCCGACCAAGAAACAAAAACCCTACTATCTCGTGGTGTTGCGGATGCCCGTGGTATGTAGGCTTGGTCTGGGTACTGCGGATGCCCGACCAAGAAATAAAAACCCTACTACCTCGTGGTGCTGCGGATGTCCGAGATGAGTAGGCCTGGTTTGAAGGCTGCGGAGGCCCGGCCAGGAGCTGAGTAACCCCTACAACATCTAACCGTGAATCGGGGGAGGCTTGGGAGATGTAGTGGAAGAAGGCTAATACATAGCCGACCAGACCTAGAATAACGTCATCAAAGCATGGGAACACATCAAAGGCAACAAGTTTCCCTTTAGTTTTAAGGGGAATACCTTGACAATGACATCCCCAAGAAGTACAAAAGATAGGTATACAGAGGGGATGTAATCAGTGGACCCGGTGAAGGAGACCATTCCTTTGCCAGGACTCCCCCCCCCCATTGCCTCATCTTCACCGTCTGGCGGCTGAGCTTGGATCTGTCCCCTTGTGACAGGTGAGTCGAGAACCATCTTCATGGTGGTGGCGACCTCTAATCTTCAGCCGTGACTGGGACCCTTTGGTCCTCTGCTAAAGGTAAAACCCGGAAGGCAAAGGACGTTGTTCAAGGCCTGAATTGTCCTTATAACAAGGCACAGATGAAAAGGAAACATTCTGGATACACAAGGTAAAGGGACAAGCAAGTTCCATTCAAAGGTCCTGATTACGCCTTACATTCAACTTACATTTGAAAACAAAGACGAAAAGTAAAATACAAAGGGAGAAAAGGTAAGGTGGCAACTACAGCTCCTTCCCCTTGGATGACAACCTCTCCCATGCCTGACTGGCACCGGGGAAGTTGGGGGTGAGGATTGCTTTGGCGTTTGCTAGAGGGGGGTGAATAGCAATTCTCGAACCCCTTTCTTCCTACACGGTTAGTCGCACAGCGGAATATACAATAAACAATAAGAAAAACACTAACCAATGCTAACACGGAAGATTTACTTGGTATCCACCCCGGACGGGTGACTAATCCAAGAATCCGTCGGTGGATCAATTCCCGGATAACCTCCGGCTAGCCCTCGTCGCTCCTTGTGGGTGGTGAAACCTCGCCATAAACTCCAACAAAACACTGAGCACAAAAACTACTATCTTGCCTTTAACGAAGACAAGATTCGTCAAAAATCTCAGCCACCATGAAATCCTCTTAAAATAGGACTCGGGCTGAAACTCTCGCCACCAGTCGACTGCCAATTTACCAGTCGACTGGTCTAGCCTTAATTGCTAGCCAACGGCTAGTTTTCGGGGTTACCAGTCGACTGCCATTTTACCAGTCGACTGGTACAGCCCCGAAATCATTCTGTGAGTTTTATCAGTTGACTGCCTCCCAGGCAGTCGACTGCCCCACTCACACACCTAGGGTTTCCCTTCCCGAGTACACTTCTCTCAGCACTCGACCCCTAGGATTCCCCGAGTACAATCACACAGCACTCGTACCCTCACAACTCGACTGACTCCTCCTCCGCAGCCTCGACTGTTGCCTTCGCGCCCTCTTCATCTTCGGCTCCCGTCCCTCGAATGCACGCAAGCCTCCAGCTTGCCTCCATGCCATCCTTCACGCATGCCTCGAAGTCCGCACCCATCAGCTCATCGTCCCTGCTTTCCAAGGTCCCTTGGATGCGCATGCAAGCCTCCAGTTTGCCTCCATGCCATCCTTCACCGTACCGAGGCCGTCCAGTCAAATCCATATGTGTAACCTATACAACCTGCACACTCAACATACACATATGAGAACACAATGGTAAACCTAACTTAAATTCTTTGCCCAAACATCAAAACTCATGATCACTCTGGATCACAGATAGCCTCATCAATCTCCCCCTTTTTGATGTTTGGTAATACGTTTAAGTTAGGGAAAGCAAAATAGTAGTCAATAGCAAAAACAACGCATATGCAATGCAAAAAATGGATCCTATCCCAAGGCATCTCACACCTAACCCTCCAAGTTAGGACTTTTCCACACCTAGCCCTCCAAGCTAGGACTTTTCATACCTAACCCTCCAAGTTAGGAATTTTCACCAAACCGAGCTTTTTAAAGCTTCTTCCAAGCTCCCCCTACATTGGACTTACAAAGGTTTTTTAAGAACCTCTCCAAGGTTCCCCTTACGCCAAGAATGGAGCAACCATGCTCCCCCTTTATCTTAGCTCCCCCTGAATCTAGAATTTCTTGCAAAGGTGTATTTGGTTTCCCAAATTAAACCCAACACTTCTCCCCCTTTGCCTAACATCAAAAAGAACCCAACAATATCCCAATCATTGGTTCTCTTAATCCCTAATGACCATAAACAATATGTACTAACCCCCCCCCCCACACACTTATTTTGCCTCATTTGGACACATACCCAACTGCTGAAATTTATTTCAGCCTTTACCAGTCGACTGCCCCAAATTGCAGTCGACTAATACTCTGAAACACAGAATTTTAGCCTTTTCTAACGAAGTTCAGAAATACGCCAAAAATTTCACAAATCTCCAAAAATTCCCAAATTTTATGGAGAGGTTTGTGGTACCCATATCTACTTGGAAAAAATACATTCCAAAATGTATCTATCACCATTCCCATGTTTGACACAAAACCCAAAACTAGCTAAAAAGTTCAATAGAACCTTGACCTAAAGTCCTAGTTTTGATTTCCTCTTGATGTCTCTGCCCATGCCAACCCACAATGCATCCCTAGCATTGATTTACATGACATTTATACATCAAAAACCAACCTTCATGCTATATGGCCCCAATGTCATATTTTCATGCATGAAACACATAATCCATGTGCCAAAACCCAAAAGTTGAGACTCAAGCCCGTCTCCAACTCTTTTGGCACATCCCTTGGTCCATCTAGACCTCTAGGAGCACCTCTCCTAGGGTCCATTCACCATATATTCCAAAGGCTCCTAGAGCTCCCCCTTGAGCTCTTAGCCCTAGCCGCCTCCCTAGGTGACTCAAGAAACACTAGACCACACTGGTGTTCCCCTGGTGACTCTTGGCCTACAAAATTGACCTTCTTAACCTTGGACATCTTGCCCTTGGTTATGTCACTCTTTTTACCTTTAGATGACATTCCCTTGCCATCCTTGGACTTTCCCTCCTTACCACGATTGTATGCCTCCCCAACACACTTCTTTTTGTTGGCCTTAGAGGTCTTAGACCGGTATCCCAATCCCGATCTATCATAATTGGGTTTCAAACTACCCAACACCATATCTAGACCTTTAGATCCAACCTTGAATCTTTCTAAGGTCTTTTTCAATTTATCAAGTCTTGCCCTCAAGGCTTAATTTTTTCCTTTCTAGACCTTTAACCTTAGAGTCCATAGGTTCACTTTGAACATTCCTAGACCTACCCATATTTCTAGGCACATTCCTCCCCTTCTTGGGATTAGTGTTGGTGTAGAAAACACCCAAGTCGAACCTGAGTTTTGATAATGGTAACAGAGCTCAAAAGTTAAGTCTTACTTGTTATCTAACAAGTTACTCTAGTGTGCAGGTTAAAAAGTCCTAGCGAAGGACTGCTAGGCACTGGCAAAGGAATGCCAGGGTACAAAGCCCTAGCGAAGGACTGCTAGGCACTGGCGAAGGAATGCCAGGGTACAAAGCCCTAGCGAAGGACTGCTAGGCACCAGATGAAGGATAGCTTGGGACTGAAGCCCTAGCGAAGGACTGCTAGGCACCGGCGAAGGATAGCTCGGTATCCAAGACCTGGCAAAGGACCGCTAGGCAAAAGTCCAACCAAAGGAGCGGTTGACATCAGGTACATTCTCCCGAGAGGAGTAGGTGAGGACGTGTTCCCCGTCGAGAGGGAACAGTAGGCGTCGGTTCGACCTAGGGCTCCATTTTGGAGACCCAAAGTCAGAACCAAGACAGCTAAGGCTGTATAAACTAACACATTATTATTTTATATTGTTTTGGACTAACCCTGGATGCAGGACCAAAGGAACGAGTGTCTGCAGCTCAGAGAGCCTCAAAGGAGTGAGGCAGTGGCTGAGTAGGGCGTCCGGAGTGTCCCGGGCGCCCCCAAGGTGCATACAAAACAATGTAAGTAAGGAAGACTTCGAACAGCTGCTGGGCGGGGCGCCCCCGTGCTCCCGGGCGCCCCCCGCTGCTCCCGGGCGCCCCCAGCGTCCCGGGCGCCCCCAATAGCAAACCATCGAAGCAGAAGCCAGCGAAGCCAAGGGATAAGGTTTGACCCGGTCAACCCGGGCGCCCCCAGCGTCCCGGGTGCCCCGGTCAAGATCTGATCCCGAGTTTGAAGGGATCAGAAGCTGACCGAGACTGAGATGGATCGAGTGACACATGGGGGGGGGGGCGCCCCCGACGTTCCGGGCGCCCCCAGCGCCTATAAAAGGGCCCTCGACCCCAGGCTTCAGAGAATCACATCTTCCAACGCTGTAACGTTCTTCTGCTCCTGCGCTTCGCTCCAGAAACCTTCCAACTCGACACGAAAGCGCCGACGACGTCCCTCTGCTCCGAGAAACGTCCCATATCGGACGTCGGTAACGAAGAACTATTTTTTTATTTCCGTTATACTACTACTGTACTAGAACTGTAATCTTTTGTAAGAATCTTTGCGCGATTATAGAATTGCCCTCAGTAAACGGTCAACGACCGTGGGCCTTGGAGTAGGAGTCGACCCAGGCTCCGAACTAAGTAAAATCGATCGTGTCTCTGTGTGATTTTGTTTTCTTAATTTCCGTTGCGTACTTGCTCTAAGTTTTTCCGAAAAACGTTAACGATATTCACCCCCCTCTATCGTTTCTCTCAATCCAACAATTAGTACCATGATCCTTATGTACAGAGGTCTTGGGCTCATGCATGCTTTTCCTAGGGTTATGATCTACCTTGTTAACCTTAGTCCTATCATTATATCTAAATTCAAAGTTGTGCACAAGTAAGCAATTTTCATGGTTTCTAGCATGCATGGATGAATGATGAATTCTATTTTTATCATGCATAGAGAAACTTGAATTTGAATTAAACTTTGGCTTAAGGTAAAAAGTTACCTTTCTTACCTTTAGAGTTCCTCCTTGATGTGGGCTTCTTCTCTTCTTTCTTTCTTCTTTCTCCCATCTTCTCAAGTGCTCCATTTTCTTTAGCTCACTTTTTCTAGGGCACTTGGTGTAGTAGTGCCCTAGCTCACCACACGTGAAGTATCGAATCCTCCTTCTTTTGTTTTGGGCTTCCTCATTCCTACAGCCCTTGTTAGAATTAAAAGAATTTGAAATAAGTTTAGATTTTACCTCCGTTTTACCTTTCGGGCACTTATCATTGTAGTGCCCCTTTTTGTTGCAACCAAAGCATATAATGTGCTCCTTTGTCTTGGCTTTGGTGGAGGTAGAGACTAGGTTGACTTCCTCTTCAACCTTGGTGAGGTAGATGCTTCCTCTTGTTCCGGTATAGATGAAGCTCTCTCCTCCCCCTCAATCCTTGAGGTGGAGACCTCTTCCTCTTCTTCTCTTGAGGAGGTTGATGATCTTTCACTTAATTCTTCTTCCTCTTGGGCTATCGAGTTCACTTCCTCGGGTTCTTCCACTACTTGACCTCGTGTAGGGTTTTTATGGAATTCTTCTACTTTGATCCATAGTTCGTGTGCATTTTTGTATGCTCCTACACCATTCAAAACATTAGTAGGCAAAGTATTAAGCAATATGTCAATTACCTTTTTATTCGTCTTGGATTGATTTTCTTGTTCTTGATTCCAATATCTAGGTCTAAGCCTCTTCCCGTGCTTATCCTTTGGAATCTCGAAGGGCTCTTTAAGTGCAATTCGAAGGTCCCTCTCCATTCCGAACCACGTCTCCATCCGTGACTTCCAATACCCGAAATCTTCATGGTCGTAGGCCGGCGGAGTGTAGATGTCGTCCCCGAATTTGTCTTCCATGTTCTTCCCTCTAGCTTTTGCTCTTCTTGGCGGTTAGTCCAATCACGAGCGGTCCTTCGTGTTGGTGCAAGTTGCATCAATGATGTTCTCCTCTAAGTGTTTTAATGTTTGACAATAGACTTAAGTCAGTGATACATTAAACAGACAAAGGGGAGTTAAGAGAGAAGTAACAAAGTGGACCAAAGTCCTAGTGAATCTAGGCACTAAGTCCTGATCGAGGATTGGGCACTAAGTCCTGGCGAAGGGCTGCTGGGCACCTAGCGAAGGGCTGCTAGGCATCGAAACCCTAAGACATGGCGAAGGGCTGCTAGGCATCAAAGACCTGGCAAAGGGCTGCTGGGCACCTAGCGAAGGGCTGCTAGACATCGAAACCCTAAGACCTGGCAAAGGGCTGCTAGGCACCTGGCGAAGGGCTGCTAGGCACTTGGCGAAGGGATGCTAGGCACCTGGCAAAGGGCTGCTAGGAATCTAAGACCTGGCGAAGGGCTGCTAGGCACCTGGCGAAGGGCTGCTGGGTACCGAAGACCTGGCGAAGGGCTGCTAAGTACCGAAGACCTGGCGAAGGGCTGCTAGGCACCTGGCGGAGGCCGCTGGGCAAAACTCCAACCGGAGGATCCTGTTGGCAAAAGGTAAACTCTCCTGAGAGGAGTAGGTGAGGATGCGTTCCCCGTTGAGGGAACAGTAGGCGTCGGTTCGACCTAGGGTTCCATTTGGGAGACCCGAAGTCAGAACCAAGACAGCTACGACTGTTGAAATCAACTAATATTCTTGCCTTGTTGTTTTGGAACTAACCTTGAATGCAGAGACCAAGGGAATGTGTTTCTGCAGTTCAGAACGCCCCAAAGGAGAGGGGTAGGCAGCTGGGCCAGGCGCCCAGGAGGTCCCGGGCGCCCAAGGTCAAAGACAAAACAAGGAAGCAAGAAGTGCTTCGAAACAGCCTTGGGCAGGGCGCCCCGGAGGCCCCGGGCGCCCAAGGTCAAAGCAATCGAAGCAAAATCAGTATGAAGCCAGCGGACCAAGTCAAGCAGGGCGCCCCCAACGTCCCGGGCACCCCCGTCAGCTCCAGAGCCGATTCGTAGGGGATAAGCGTTGACCAAGCTTCAGATAGAGGTTCTCGGATCCGAAGGCACGTGTCAGGCGCCCCCAGGAGCACTATAAAAGGGGCTCGACCCCAAGGATTTAGAACATCAATCTAACAACTGCTGAAAGTGATTCTGAGCATTCTGACCGACGACAACACGCTAAAGACGAGGCTCTACGACTGGGAGGCTCCAGGAGGAAGTGCGCGGCACTTCGGAGGTCTAGATCGGCCGAGTTTCAAACTCTAGTTGTTCGGTTTGCATTTAGTATTCTGTACTTACTTTGCTTTACTTTTGATTGTACTTCTACACTGTAAGACAGGTTTACTCCGCCTCCGGAAATTCTGGAAAGGAGACCAATAGTGGACTCACGCCGAGTACATGGGCCTTGGACGTACTGACCCTGGGGGGTTGGGAACCAAGTAAATAAATCCCACTGTGTCCTTGTGTTCTTTCTATTTTATTTTCCGTTGCACTAACACTCTGAGTCCAGTACGAATGAAAGTTTTACGAAGATTTCCGCGATAATTTTTACGGTCGATATTCACCCCCCCTCTATCGACGGCACCGGTCCTACAATTGGTATCAGAGCTAGGCCGCTCTTCACCGGACTAACCGCCGACGGAGCAACGACGTCAGGAGTTGAGGGGGAGCCCAGGGGTGAATCAGGTACATTTTAATTTTAAATGTCAAATTTTAAATTCCATATTATATGCTTCACGTGCAGGGAGAGAGGGCACTACAGAAATCAGTGCCCTACTCGTAAGACTGGTTCTACACCACCGGAAGCAAAGGACGTACCAGCACCTGGAAACTGGAGGAACAAAGATCACGTACGATGCTTCAAATGCGAGATGTACGGACACTACAAAAACAAGTGTCCAGCGAAGGTACGTAAGATTTATGTTCCAAATATTTTACAAATTCCTGCAATGTCGTTTGATAATTTAGTTAATTTTTCTGATAAATTAGATTTACTGCATAGTAAAATTAATACTTTGCATGTCAAATTAGAAAATACAGATATGACTAAAATATCAGAAATTAATTATTTAATTTAGAACATCAATTCAGCTATTTCTAAAATAAATTATCATGATTTTAATTCTGATAAACTTAATTCTGATAATTTTAATTCAGATAAATTTAATCCTAAGGATAAATCCAAATTTAAACTTGAAAATCCTAAGGATAAATCTGAATTCAAAAATCTTAAGGATAATTCTAAATTCAAATTTGAAAATCTTTTAGATAATTATGAATTCAAATTTGAAAATCCGTTGTATAACTCAGAATTCAAATTTGAACATCTTAATTCTAAAGATAACTCTGAAGTTAGTAAAGAGATTTCTAGAGATAATCCTGAAATTATTTTTGAGGATAAAAATGATTTTATTAAAAATCTTGAGGATAATTTTGAAGATGAAATTCTCCTAGATAATAACTTAATTATAGATAATCTTGAAAATTATTACAAAATTTTAACTAGTGGCCCAAACTACTCCTCCTACTTTGAGGATACTAAAAGATGTAATTTTGAGGATGAGGAGGATATGGAACTATCTAAGATAAAGGTCATAGTAAATAAAGTTCACAAAGGTTCAAACAAATCTGAATTGTTAGAAAAACTTGAAAAGATAGATAAAGAAGAGTCAGAAATTTTCGAAATAATAAAAATTCTGAACTTAAACCCACAACTATTAATCAATCATTTCAACCTTAATTATTCAAATCTTAAATTAAATTCAAATTAAATTAAATTTAAATTGAATTAAATTAAAATTAAAATTAAATCCTAATTAAATTAAATTCAAATTAATTCAAATTAAATCCTAATTAAATTAAATTCAAATTAATTCAAATTAAATCCTA
>JAGFNQ010003773.1:48990-166490 GCA_024364735.1 Boesenbergia rotunda
TGTTTACAGCTTCGACCCACAAGTAGCTCGGTAGTGAGTACTCATTAAGCATGCTTCGCGCAGCCTCTTGTAGAACACGGTTCTTCCTCTCTACAACACAATTTTGTTGTGGTGTTCTAGGTGTGGAGAACTCATGTCTATACCCTCTATCTTGACAAAAATCTAAAAATCGTTGATTTTGAAATTCACCTCCATGATCACTTCTAATTGTCTTAATGGTTGATGATTTCTCATTTTCAACTCTTCTACAAAAAGAAATGAAAACATCTAAGGTTTGATCCTTATATTTAAGAAAATAGGTCCATGTATATCTAGTAAAATCATCAATGATAACAAAACAATATCTACTTCCATTCAATGATATAATAGTGCTACAATCAAATAAGTTCATATGAAGTAAATCTAAAGCGGTAGATGTACTTACAGCGCTTTTACCTTTATGTGCAGATTTTGTTTGCTTACCAATTTGACATGCATCACAAAGTTTGCCCTTTTCATACTTGATGCTTGGTAAGCCACGAACTAATCCCTTGTTGGCCAACATCCGGATGTTCTTCATGTTCACATGTGCTAGTCTCCGGTGCCAAAGGGTGGACTCCTCTTCTTTTGACATGAGACACTTAGTAAAAGCATTAGTAGCACTTTTAAAGGAAATTTGGTAAATGTTATCTACTCTTGTTCCTACTAGTACCTTGTCAACATTGTCATGGTGTCTAACTAGACATTGACTTGATTTGAAATCAATTGTGTAACCCGCATTACACAATTGACTGACACTTAGGAGATTAAATGTCATCCCCTTGACTAGAAGGACATTCTTAATCCTAAGACATTCGGATATTTGAATGTCTCCTATTCCTATGACCTTAAGACTACCATTGTTACCAAATGAAACATTACCTCTACTTTTTCTTTGAAGTGTGGTAAACAATGATCTATCCCCGGTCATGTGTTTGGAGCATCCACTATCAACGAACCAAGTTGATAGATGCTCCCCCTCAATCATAACCTACACAATTCGAAAAATAGAAGTTTTAGGTACCCAAACCTTGGGACCTAAAGCACCTACTAAGCAAGACTTAGGCACTCATGCCTTGATAACTTTCCTTTGGACTCTAGGTGTCTTAGATTGTCTAATATCAGTCCTAGACATCAAAGACACGAATGATGGTTCTTTGGGTCGGTAACCAATACCGGCCCTATTGTAGACTACCCTTTGGGCATTCAAGATTATGTCTAGGGTCTTCGAACTAGTTGAGAACTTCTCAAGAACACTTTTGAGTCTCTCAATTTCACTCTTCAATGATTTGTTTTCATCTTCTAACAATTCAACATGCAAACCATCAACATCCTCATCCCTAGAGGATTTCAATTGTTCAACTTCAATTTTCAAAGACTTAATCTCATCCGCTAACATTTCTACATGTAAATCGTCTACATCCTCATCCCTAGATGATTTCAATTGTTCAACTTCTAATTGCAATGATTTAACCCTATTTGTTGACTTTTTCAACATATTGGTTAAGCATGCAATAGCTTTATAACATTTCTCAAGTTCGGGAGTGGTTACCTCTTCATCATCCGAAGATGATGAAGCCGCGTTTGAGGAGTCGGAGGATTCATCACTGCTTTCTTCTCCTTCAAGAGCCATGAGTGCCACATGCCGTGTACTCTTCTCCTCCTTCTCTTCATCGGATGAGCTTGAGGAGGATTCATCCCAAGTGGCCTTCAAGGCCTTCTTCTTCCTTTTGGATTTTTCCTCCTTCTACTTGAGCTTTGGGCAGTCCTTCTTGAAGTGCCCTTTCTTACTACATTCAAAGCAAGTGATATTATTCTTATCAATCTTAACTTCACTTGGGTTACATTTACCCTTGAAGCGTCAACCCTTCCTCATCATCCTTCTAACGAAATTGGCCATCTCGGAGGAAGAAGAGCCGCTGCCATCCTCCTCGGATTCGAACATGGATTCGGATGAGGAAGAGGATGATGAGACTTCCTTCTCCTTCTTCTTCTCCTTCTTCTTCTTGTTCTTTTCTCCTGCAACTAAGGCAATCCCCTTCTCCTTGGGGCCTTTGTTAGCCATTTCATGAAGTTCCATCTCACAAAATAAATCATCTAACTTGACAATTGATAAGTCCTTAGAAACTTTGTAGGCATCCACCATGGATGACCACAAAACATTCCTTGGAAATGCTTTCAACACATACCTCACAAGGTCGCGATTCTCGACCTTTTCATCAATAGAATGAAGCCCGTTGAGGACTTCCTTGAACCGGCTATGGAGTTCACTTAAGGTTTCATTCTCCTTCATGGAGAGGTTTTGGAGTTGGTTGAGGAACAAATCTCTCTTGGCGATTCTTGAATCTCGGGTGCCCTCGTGGAGTTCTATGAGCTTGTTCCACAAATCTTTTGCACTTGAAAATGGACCAACCTTGATGAGTTGGTCTTTGTTCATGCCGCATTGTAGGGTCACCACCACCTTCGCGTCGACTTCACTCTTTCGGGTTTGCTCAGCCGTCCAACGCCAAGATTCTAGTTCTTTGCCTTTATCATCCTTTGGAGGGGTAAAACCCTCCTTCACAGCGAGCCAAGTGTTGATGTCCATCTTTAGGTAGTATTCCATCTTCGATCTCCAATATTGAAAATCTGCTCCATCAAAGAAGGGTGGACGGGTGGTGGAAAAACCTTCTCTCAAAGCCATTGTTGATAGCTCTCGGTTGTTAATCCACTTGTACAGAGCCCCAAGCTCTAATACCACTTGTTGGACCTTGGATGGCTAGAGAGGGGGTGAATGTAGTCAGACACCGAAACTTAGCACTTATCAATTTTTCTGCACTTAACTGGTTAGTAGCAAAGCGGAAGCAAATGACACAAAACAGAGTATTGCAGAAATTACACCCTAAGCTAAGCACAAACAAATGCAAGAACGCTAACAAGAGGATTTACAAGGTTCGGAAATAACTTGCCCCTACTCCTTGGCGTGCCCTTAAGGTGGGCGATCCCTTGATCGTCAGCAGATCAAGCCCTGGTGAACACTGGATAAAATGCAACCTCCTTCTCGGTGGAGTAACCTCTCCACAGCGTTTCAACAAGGAAAAAGTTTTAAGCACAATGAAACAAAAGAAGGATCTTACAGAGCACTCAGGACAGCAAGAACTCAGACAAACTTCTCCCGAGCTCCACTCAGCGCAGATCTCACACAAGAATCCCCTTTTTCGTGTCTTCTCGCTGATGGACTCACCAAGCTTTCTGACTCTTCTTCCCAATGCTCAAGTAACAGATGGTTGCTTCAAAGATCGCAGTTGCTTGCTCAAGATGATGGAACAACAGATCGCACAAGCAAAGTATATAAATTGATCGCGCGTATGTAGTATATCTGTTAGAGTAAGAGTTGTGGAGACTTGTTCGCCACCAAGCGCTTAAGTCCCTCCACTGATCGCAGGTCACCACCTCACTGCAGCCTCCAGCTGCTCACCTGCCAACGCTAGCTACCACTGAGCTCTCCCTGGATTCCCTGAGCTTCCCTCAGCCAAGCTCCAGTCAGTAGCTCCAGTCAGCAGCTCCAGCCGTTGCAACCTGAGATGGCAAATGGACAAACCTGCTCCAAGGAAAGGCCTCCATTGACTCTCCTTGAGTGTTTGAATCCATCCCTGTCACCTGCACACTCAATTAGAGGTTTAGCAAATGAAATCAAACTTATATCAGTAATAGCAGTGAAGATCAAAGTGACATCAGTAGCGTATCAGTGAAAGCAGCCGCGATCAGAGCGTCTGACAGCGCGTTTGAATTAAAGTGATCGGTCACCGGACCGATCAGGACTATCCCAGACCAATCAGGCTCCAACCTGATCGGTCCCCAGTGAGAAACTTGGGATCGCAAGCTCGTATGATCGGTCACCCTGACCGGTCACCAGATCGGTCACCAAACCGATCCGAAAATCAGCTTGCCACAATCCCGCACGGAATCCACTGGTTGATCGGTCACCAGACCGATCAGGCTGATCCCAGACCGATCAGGCTCCAGCCTGATCGGTCAGGGTGAGAAACTTCGCGATAGTTGATCGTTCAGTCTGATTGGTCACGGTTTCTCCCTGATCGGTCACCAGACCGATCAGGAGCCGATCAGTAGGGGAACTCATCCCACTTGTGGGCTCCCTGATCGGTCACCAGACCGATCAAGAGCTGTGCAGTGAGTGAAACGCATACTCCCTGATCGGTCACCATACCGATCAGTCATCGCTGGATTGGTCACCGGACCGATCCACGAAGGAGCACCGTGCCAATCTCCCTGATCGGTCACCAGACCGATCCAGGGGCTCCAACCTAGCCCAACAAGCTAGGGTTTCACCCAACCTAGCCCTCCAAGCTAGGACCTGACCCTCCAAGCCAGGATTTCATCAACCTAGCCCTCCAAGCTAGGACTTTTCACCTAACCCTCCAAGTTGGGACTTTTCACCTAACCCTCCAAGTTAGGACTTTTCACCTAGCCCTCCAAGCTAGGACATTTCACCCAACCTTCCAAGTTAGGACTTTTCCACACCTAGCCCTCCAAGCTAAGATTTTTCACACCTAACTCTCCAGGTTAGGATTTTTCCACACCTAACCCTCTAAGCTAGGATTTTCCACACCTAACCCTCCAGGTTAGGACTTTTCCACACACCTAGCCCTCCAAGCTAGGATTTTCCACACTTAACCCTCCAAGTTGGGACTTTTCACCTAACCTTCCAAGTTAGGACTTTTCACCTAGCCCTCCGAGCTAGGACTTTTCATCCAACCTTCCAAGTTAGGACTTTTCCACACCTAACTCTCCAAGCTAGGATTTTCCACACCTAACTCTCCAGGTTAGGATTTCAATCACTCCGTGCCTAACCCCCGATCAGGACTTAAACCCAATCATAATCATAATCATCAACCTAAACTAAAATCGATGTCAACACCAAAACAACAATCAGGGTCAGACTGTACCAACAAGGTGGACGATCCCTAATCCATTGGTGGATGATTCCCCGGACCACCTCTGGCTAAATCTCGTCGCTCCTTGTGGGTGGAGAAACTTCGCCACAACACTTGTACACGACCTGAACAATCTAGGCTACTAACCAGCTCGATCCAAGCAGATTTCACCAAGATGAAATGGCCTGAAACGAGCTCCCTAAATAGAGTTCGAGGCTGAAATGTGACCATTACCAGTCGACTTCCCCTGGGGCAGTCGACTGGCCTCACTTGAATTCGAATTTCACACCTGACCTTTCGAATTCTGGCCACACCAGTCGACTTCCCCTGGGGCAGTCGACTGGCCTCACTTGAATTTGAATTTCACACCTGACCTTTCGAATTCTGGCCACACCAGTCGATTGCCCCAGGGGCAGTCGACTGGTCCACTCCTAAGCCTAGGGTTCCCCTTCCCGAGTATATTTCCCTCCGCACTCGAACCCTCCCGGCTTAGTTCCCGAGTACAATCCCTCAACACTCGGACCCTCACGACCTGGTTGACTCCTCAAACAACAGTCTCGATCTATTACCTTCATGCCCTCTTCATCTTCGGCTCCCGTCCCTCAGATGCGCACGCAAGCCCTCAACTTGCTTCCATGTCATCCTTCACGCATGCCTCGAAGTTCGCATCCCTTGGCTCATCGTCTCTGCTCCAACAGCCTCGATCTGTCGCCTTCAAGCCTTCTTTGATTTTGGCCCTCGTCCCTCAGATGCGCACGCAAGCCCGCGACTTGCCTCCATGCCATCCTTCACGTATGCCTCGAAGTCCGCTTCCCTCGGCTTATAATCCCTGCTCCGTCCATGGTCCCTCGGATGCGCACACAAGCTCACTGCTTGCCTCCATGTCACCCTTCACCATACCTAAAGACATCCAACCAAGTCTATGTGTACTTGCAAATCTGTACACTCACATACACATATTAGACCACAATAAATCTTAACTTAATCATATTGACACACATATCAAAACTCATGATCCTCCAGACCATACTTGGGCCGATTGCCCCAACAATATCTAGTCGTTTGACGTCTTACAAAGAATGATGAAGACAAATAACTTATATTCGCAATGAATAGTATGTTTTAATCTTGTTTGTTATGAATGTGAGAAGTCAATCTGCGTACTCAAGATAGCTACCTAAACCTGTGCAAGGTTTGATTGTCAAAAAAAAAAAAATTATGTTAATGCTCATGAATGTATGCAATAATTCCTTTTTGTAAAACATGGGAACGTTTTGTTTTGAATGGTAACGTGATTATGTCTTCCAAATTATGTTGATGACAATTAATGACATAATTAATTTCTAAATATAAATCGACGTTGCATACGTTATTTCTTAACGTAGTAGTATGAATAATATTATTCATTAAGATAAATGTCTTATCTGATTAATGTGCCTTAGGTAAATATTTACCATAATTGTATTAGGAAATAATGTCCATATTATCTTAATTGATTGATGATTTAATTAGATGTGAATGTATCATAATTGTGTGATTAATGGGTTATGATTTACCATAATTATATTAGGAAATAATGTCCATATTATCTTGATTGATTGGTGATTTAATTGTACATAAATTTACCATAATTATGTGATTAATGTGGGGTGATTTACCATAATTATATTAGGAATAATATCTATATTATCTTGATTGATTGATGATTTAATTGTCCTGATGTGATTAAGGCAACTATTGTTGGATCGGAGAAAACGGTAGAAGGGGGGTGAATATCGTTAATAATTTTTGGACAGAGAAAGAGCAAATACGCAGCGGAAAATAAAGTAACGAAAAGCAAGACACTAGACACGCGGGATTTATTTACTTGGTTCCCGACCCCCCAGGGTCAGTACGTCCAAGGCCTATATACTCGGCGTGAGTCCACTATTGGTCTCCTTTCCGGAATTTCCGGAGTTGGAGAAAACCAGTCTTACAGTTGATATACAAGCAAAAAGATAAGAGTTGAAATGCAACTTGAATTAAAACAAACCAAATAGAAACCGACGATCCGGCCAATCCGGAACTCCGAAGCGATGCGCACTTCCTCCTGGAGCTTCCTTGGTCGTAGAGCTTCGTCTGATCGCTTTTACTTCGCACGGAATGACTTAGAATGAATGTAGAAGTTGTGTTTGAAGCTGAGGGGTCGAAACCCCTTTTATAGGCTTCATTCGGGCGCCTGTGATGATGGGGGTGCCCCTATGGACTTGGTCAAACTTTATCTCCGCGCCGAACTCGTCGCAGCTGATAAAACCTTTGACCAGGGTGCCTACATGAACCCGGGCGCCTGTATCATCTCGGGCGCCTGAATGGAAGCCTGTTCTGCGTTCCTTCGCTAACACTAGTTTTGCTTCTTTGAGCCAGGCGCCCCTATTGATGGGGGGGCCTGGATGCTGTTGGGCGCCCCTATTGATGGGGGCGCCTGGCCTCTTAGGTTCCAGCCCAGTTTGTCTGTTTTGTCTTCGGTTCTTGGTACCTGCAAGATACACAAATACAAAGTAAATATACACACAATATTAATCTTAAAGACTTGGTTCTGACTTCGGATTTCCACGAAACCCTAGGTCGAACCGACGCAAGTTCCCACCCCCGAGAACGCGCCTTTCACCTACTCCATTCAGGAGACGGTTGCCACCCAGTCCTTCGGGTGAACTTTTACTTAGCTTCCGATACTCTCAGATCTCGAGACGTCCGAACCCTGACCCGTCTCTACTTCTGTCCTTAGTCATTGCTCAGCTAAGTTGCTCAGTCCCTCGAACCAAGACTTAGTGCCCAAACACTAAGTCTAGGACTTCGGTGCCCAACTCTCGGCCAGGTCTTCGTGCCCAGTCCTCGACCAGGACTTCGTGTCCAACTTCCGGTCAGGTCTTTGGTGCCCAGCCCTTTGCCAGGACTTAGTGCCCAGCTTCACTCATCAGGTCTTAGTGCCCAGCTTCACTCACCAGGTCTTAGTGCCTAGGTTAACTAGGACTTTTCTTCACTTTGGTTACTCCTCTCTTAACTCCCCTTCCTTTGTTCAATGTATCACTGACTTAAGTATATTGCCAAACATTAAAACACTTAGAGGAAGACATCACTGATGCAACTTTCACCAACAACTATCATATTATTCATTAAGATAAATTGAACGTGAATTTATGCTTGATTCATAATTTAATTGTTGACTTCATTATCTCGTTATTTAAGGCATTAACGAGTTACAATATCCTTAATTTATTTTTAAATCATGATTATTATTTTCATATATATAATTATGGTACGCATGATTGAAAGCATGACATAAATACATTAAATTTAATGTATGACTCTTATTTATTTTCGTGATAAGTCGACCCTGGAAGATTTATCAATTAAATAAATATGAATAACAAAACCACACTTATGTTCTATTCTTAAATTAAAATCAATAATTGGCCCAACCGGAAATTATTATTTTAATTATTGAATGGAATTTATTATAATATAAATTTGTTTTCTGCCCAACGGTGAGGTGAATTCAACTATAATTATGCTAAAGTTTTTATGGAGAAAATTTTTGTGCATTTGTTACAATCGGCCCAACAAAAGGTTGTAATATTTTCTATTTTCTCGATGGATAATGTACGTTATTATATTCCATCATAATTTGGCACTAATGTCATATTTAATTATAGTCTGAATATATTTTCTACTCAACGGTGATATAAATTTAATTCTATAATTACGTTAAAGTATAACGGAGAAATTTTATGTGCATTTATCGTAATCGGCCCAACAGAAGCTTATGATATTTTGCTAATTTCTCAATGAAAGACTTATGTAATTATTTTTCATACTTTAGAGATAATGCATAGAGGAGAAAGCTTAAATATGTGTTGTAGTCGGCTCAACGGAAGGTTGCATGAATATATTCTTTCTCAGTAAATGTGTTTATTTTTCCCATTAAAGTGTACTTTTTTAATCGCTTATGTCTTATGATTATGATTTGCTAATAAGCATGATTTAACTTTGTGATTACAACTTCGATTACAAGCCAAATCGAGTCCATTGAAACTCTGACGGGTAGCAATTTTAAGAAATGGAATGAACAAATTCGCCTCGTCTTGGGCATTATGGACCTTGATTATGCCTTACGGGTTGATAAACCTACCCCACTTTCAAGCACTAGCACTTAAGATGAAAAGTCTGCTTATGAAAGTGGGAAAGGTCCAACCGTGTATCACTTATGATAATGAAAGGATCCATATTGTCGGGCATTCGAGGAGGCGTGCTTGATTCTGAGGATGCTAAGGACTTCCTTGATTCAATTGAGGAGCAATTTCAGAGTTCTTCTAAAGCACTTGGTACCACATTGATCATCAAAATGGTAACTCCTAAGTATAACGACCTTGGTGGTGTTCATGGGCATATCCTAAGAATGAATGATATGGTTGCTCGGCTAAAGGCCATGGCCATGGATATCTCTGAGGGTTTTCTCATTCATTTCATTATGACATCTCTTCCTTCCCAGTTTGGTCCTTTCAAGATCAATTATAATACTCAGAAGGAGAAATGGAAAATGAGCGAATTGATCAGTATGTGTGATCAGGAAAAAGAAAGACTTAAGGCTGAGACTCCTGATAGTGCCCACTTTACCACTCAACGACAGGGCAAGAAACAAAAACAACATGGTAAGGATAAAAGACACGTGAAGAAAAAGAATGATGGGAATAAGATAAAGACTTCAGGCTCCAAGACTCACAAATATAACTTTTACCGTGAGCCTACTCAGTTTTAGAAGGATTGTCCAAAATTCAAGGAGTGGTTAGCTAAAAAGGGTAAAATGTCTAATTATGTTTGTTATGAATCATTTTTTGCAAATGTTCCTACTGATACATGGTGGATTGATAGTGGTGCTTCTGTACATATTACTTGTTCATCGCAGGGATTCTGTTCTGTGAGGAAGCTAAATAAAGGAGAACGCAACATTTTGGTTGAAAAGGAAATAAAGTTCCAGTTGAAGCCGTAGGAACTCTCCCTTTGTTTTTGGAGAGTGGTTTCAAACTGGATTTATTTGATACTGTTTATGTTCCCAGTCTTACAAGAAATCTTATTTCAGTTTCTCGACTTGTCACTCATGGCTATTCTATCTTGTTTGAGAATAAAGGTTTTACTATTTCATTAAATAGCAAAATTGTTGATTCTGGTATTTTAGAGGGAGACCTCTTTAAATTATGTTTAAATGCTTTTTCTGTGAACATATTGGAATCCATGCACGAAACTTATGTTGGTGCAGGCAGCACCTAAGTCAAACCTGGATTTTGATAATGGCAAAGGGTTCAAAAGTTAAGATGTTATGTTGGTCTAACATGTTCACTAAGTGTACAGGAAAAGAAGCCCTAAGTATACTAGGCACGAAGTCCTGGTCGAGGACTGGGCACGAAGCCCTGGCAAGAAGCTGGGCACCGAAGACCTGCTCGGAAGGTAGGCACGAAGTCCTGGTCGAGGACGGGGCATGAAGCCCTGGCAAGGAGCTGGGCACCGAAGACCTGCTCGGAAGGTGGGCACGAAGACCTGGTCAGGTGCATCGGGCAAAAGTCTAACCGGAGGAGCCGGTTGGCAAAAGGTAAACTCTCCTGAGAGGAGTAGGTGAGGACGCGTTCCCCATCGAGGGAACAGTAGGCGTCGGCTCGACCTAGGGCTCCATTTGGGAGACCCGAAGTCAGAACCAAGACAACTACGGCTGTAAAAATCACTAATATTCTTGCTTTATTATGTTTGGTACTAACCCTGGATGCAGGACCGAAGGAACGAGTTTCTGCAGCTCAAAACACCCCAAAGGAGAGGGGCAGCAGCTGGGTTAGGCGCCCGGGAGGTCTCGGGCGCCCAAGGTCAAAGCCAAACGAACAGTTGAGCAAGAAACGCTTCGGAAGCTACTGAGCCAGGCGCCCTCAAGCTCCCGGGCGCCCCAGTGGTCCCGGGCGCCCTGGATGCCTCGGGCGCCCTGGGTCCAAGCCAACGAAGCGATCAAATTCAAGTCAGCCGAGAAGCCTGGTGACCAAGTCAAGTAGGGTGCCCCCTGTGTTCTGGGCGCCCCCGTCAAACTCCGAGCCCGATCCTGGAGGGATAAGGGCTGACCGAGTTTCGGATAGGGGTTTGCGGATCCAGAGACACGTGGAGGGCGCCCCCAAGTGCACTATATAAGGGGCTCGACCCCCAAAGCTTCAGAACACACTTTTCCAACGCCTCAACGCTCTTCGCTCAAGCGCTCTGCTCCGGAAACTTCTGATCTCGAGGTTCTAGCGCCGACAACGACCCTTCGCACCAAAGTACAATCCACACTGGGCGTCGGTAACGAAGAGTTAAATTAGTCTTTTTACTGCAATACTACTGTACAATTCTCTGTAAAACTTTGCGCATTATAGAATTGCCCGCAGTAAACGATCAAGGACCGTGGGCCTTGGAGTAGGAGCCGACCGCGACTCCGAACCAAGTAAAAACGCTTGTGTTCTCTGTGTGTGTTCTTAATTTCCGCTGTGTAATCTCTTAAAGTTTTATCCGAAACGTTTTTATGATATTCACCCCCCCTCTATCGTATTCTCTCGATCCAACAAGTGGTATCAAAGCGGGGAAGCTCAAATTTGGTGCAACCACCAATATGAGAGTTTTTTTCGGATTTTTAAATTTTTAATTTTTTTTAATCGAATTTTTATCGTTAATCGAGGTTGGTGCAACACCACTCGATAAAATTTTTTTTCTTCCTGCACTGCTAATCCAAGACCAAGTCTTGGGACATTTTGTTCATTATCTTTATTTCAGTAATTATCAAATGGCTATGCAAGAAGGATTTAGTACAGCCAGACCACCACTTTTCAGTGGGGAGGATTTCTCCTACTGGAAAAGTCGGATGGAAGTCCACCTGAAAACTCAGGTGGACATGTGGATAATAATCCAATCTGGACTGGAAATTCCGAAGAACGCTGAAGGAGTACCACAATCATACACCGAATGGGATACAACACTGAAAAGAAAAATCGAGGCCGATGCTAAAGCAACTCAAACACTCCAATACGGCCTAACGAAAGAAGAACTGAACCGGGTGGGACCATTCAACAGTGCAAAGGAACTCTGGGGTAAGCTAATTGAGCTGCACGAAGGAACCTCGACACCCGAATCAGCAAAAGGGACCTTCTCCTAAACAAGCTGTACACAATCAAGATGAACGACGGTGAAACAGCAGCCCAGCTTCAGCCAGAATTCAGGAACTGATGAACGACCTTCACACAATCGGTCACAAGGTAGAAAACCGTGACCTGATCAGGTATACCCTTAACGCTTTCCCGAGAAACACCTTGTGGGCATCTATGGTAGATGCGTACAAAGTTTCAAGGGATTTGTCTAAAATTAAATTAGATGAACTATTTTCGGAACTTGAATTACATGAGCAGACTAACTGCACACTGGCCGAGAAAGGCATTGCCTTTATTGCAGGTAAAACTGGAAAGATAACCAAGAAGAAGCCTCAACCTGCGCCCGAGTCTGATTCAGATTCAGACTCAGAAGACAGCGAAGGAGATCGACCCAAGCTTGGTCCGGCTTGCCCGGAACTACTACAAGGAATTAAAGAATCAATCCAACAGAAGAAAAGCCAGCCGAAAGAAGGAAGATCCAGCTGAACCAACTAAGAACAAATCAAGTGTGACTTGCTTCGAATGCAACAAAAAGGGACATTTCAAATCGGAATGCCCTAACCTAAAAGAAGCCAAGAAGGCAAGAAGAAAGAAGGCTCTTCAAGCAACGTGGGACGAGTCTTCCTCCGAAGAAGAAGAAGAGGCCCCACAATCGAACTTGCTCGCCCTGACTGCCTCAGACTAAATCGAGACCGAGTCAGAATTGGAGCCGGACGACGGAAAGCTCACGTTTTCAGAGGATGGCGAAATTACTGTAAGTGGGTTTTCTAGAAATCAATTGTCTGAATTAATTACCTATCTTTTTCGAGACTTGGCGAAAGCCAAAATCTGAGTCGAGTCCCTCCGACAGGAAGTAAAACTCCTGAAAGAGGGAGCTGACTCTAGATCCTTAACTGAGAAGGTTCAAGAAGGAACCTCTACTCAAGTTGAAAAACTTGAGAAAGAGAACTCCTCCTTGAAAACTCAAGTCAAGGACCTTAGAGCAGACTTAGAACGATTCATTTCTGGTTCCAAGGTTCTTGACATGATCCTTGGAAAATAGAAGTCGGTTCTAAATCGATCCGGGTTAGGCTATCTAACCAAGTCTAGACAAAGATCATATTATGCTATACTGAATTGTTCTAGACCTAAAATTCAGGCATGGGTACCCAAACTATGCCTGAACAACCAAACTGGGTCAAATCAATATTGGATCCCCAAGGATAAAATTCACATCTTGCCAAACCATTATTGTGGCTTTAGTCCACGGGGAGCCAATTTAAAAACAATTTATATAGTTAAATGAATTTCCTTTTTTGTTTTAAATTGCATGATTGCTTGTCTATTTAATTTCTGTAATTTACCATGCTTAGACTTAGGACTGGTTAGATTAATGACTGAACCAATTAACTGAAATTTGAACAACCTAGTATTGGGTGGCGGTGAGATGGTAGTACGTTAGGGAAGCCTCTTCTAATAAGGTCAACTATACACTACTTGGTCTCTTTAGACTGGTGAAACTAGCCGAAGCTACCGATCCAAGACCCAAACTAGTTAGACCAGAATCTTTCAAAAAATAATTTTGAAAATGAAATTTCATTAAAAGGCTTTGTCAAGGAAAGGATTGATGATCCAATAAGGCTACGGCCAAAGAAGACCTAGTGCCTCGCCAAGACCTGGAAGCCAATTTTTGAAATTCAAATTCAAATTATTCTTTGTTAAATTCGAATCTAACATAAATTATCAATTAATTGTAGATTTAAACACCTTTTTTTCAAAATAAATTCAAAACCAATTGGTTCAAAATTAATTTAACTTTTTCAAAATTAATCATGATTTTTCAAAATAACTCTGTCTACTAAACCTGTCTCACAAAAACCCATAAGGCAAACGTGATTGACAACTCTAGAATGGGTGAGATGGTAAAATTTAACTTAACTGAAATTCAGTTGATCCCTGTATTGTTGTTTAGTATGAACATTAACTCCTGTATTTTAGAACGGAGTTGATCTAATTATTCTAGTTAATACTAGTCAAACTATGGTCAAAGTATTCAAACCATGGTCAAAATAGTCAAACCATGGTCAAAGCAGTCAAACCATGGTCAAAATGGTCAAACTAATTAAATAGTACATCAAAATTGTCAAATCCTACCTAGCCCGGGCGCCCGTGACTCCTCGGGCGCCCACTCCCACCTCTTTCACTTCGTTAAAAGCAGAAAAGCTGCCATGTCTCCCTAACCAGGGCGCCCAGACCCTTACGGGCGCCCCCAGGACCAGTCAAAGGCAGGAAAGCTGCCATCTCTTCCTGACCAGGGTGCCCGGGCCATCATGGGCGCCCCCATCCAGTAGCAGGTCACTGCTAAAAGCAGTGACCCTCTGACCCGGGCGCCCGGGACCTCCCGGGCGCCCGAGCTAAAACCTCTATATAAGCCACCCGAATTCCATTCATTTGTCATATCCAAAACACTTCTCCTCTCTAACTCTTCTCCTTCCAAGGCGACCGAGTGACCCTCTTGCTCCCTCAACCTCGACCATGCCTCCCCGAACGGCTACTCGGTATGATTTTTCTTAATTCCTTTCTTTTAAATGCATGCTTCTTATCTTAGAAAACATCGAGCAAATCAATCAAACCCCGGGTCCGAACCTAACCCCGACCCTAGGTTCCCAACCTTGGAACTTTGCAATAAGTTTGCTAGGACAACATATAAACCTATAAAGACGAGTTACCTGAATAGGCAATTCTTCACTCAATCTTGTCCATTGGCCATGAATGTTATTAATTTTTACCAACTAGACAACCTTGTATTCTGCACTCATCCCATTAACACAACCCTCTATGCAGAATTCTACAATAACATAGTTAGACAGAATGACCTTATGTTTGTCACCACAGTTCAAGGGATGCCCTTGACAATTACACCTTCGTTGCTCAACCGATTTCTTGGACTACGACTCTCTCGGTCCACTTTTTGCTGTTATCCTCCTAGAGATCCTCCTTTTGATGCTCCCTACTCTCACATTGACCTAGACACTCTATACTCCTACTTTTATAGGGATGCTATAAACCCTTTGGCCAGACGATTTCAGTCTGTTGATCTTCAGGTTCAGGACTATGCTCTTTATAGAGTTCTAGTCCGCTGCATTCTACCTTTATCCACTAGAGACGTCGCGACCATGCGACCATTCCACACCTTCCTACTATACGCATTGATCCATCACCTAGATATCGACATTGGACTTCACATGTTCCACACGATTCTATACGCATCCAGTGTTACCACTCAGGGGCGGGTACGAACCCCTTACTGCCACATCATCACCTCCATTCTTCATCATCTCGGTCGTAACATCACCAATGGAGAGATGACCACGATGACTAAATTTGATGAGATAGGCTTTAGGAACTTTTCCCTAACGGGCATAGAGGTCTCGGGTACCGGGGTTTTGTCATGGAGACGTCAGCGAGCTGGACCCCAGATCGACTCTGATGAGGAGATTGAGGTCGATGTCGCAGATCTGGCGGCCGAGATTTGACAGCAGATGGACGAGTCCCCACCTCCGACGACTGCCGAGACGCTAGCTCTACTTCGGACCGAGGTACACAGTCTGAGGGAGGAAGTAGAAGCTAACCACGCAGAGTATATGGATGCCCACAGAGCCGATCGAGAGACCAGCGATGCACGGTATCATGAGATGATGTCGCTATTTCGATCCTGGCAACCAGGCTTATCTGATCGTCCCGGTCCCTCCTCCTAGTTTAGATTGGCATTGTACTATTGACTGTTTGACTGCCCCTACTCAGTAGGGTTGACTTGTATTTGAATGTAGTATGACTGTGCTGGTCCTCGCTTTGACCAGTTGACCTATTTAGTTGACTAGTTGCTTTTCTTGATTATCTAATCTTTGTCAGGGTCTATGCCTGGTAGAATAGGTTTACTTTACTTCTGTTTTGATAAAACTGTTTGATTTCAAAATCAATTTCTACTTAATTTGAAAATTCCTTTGTATTTTTAAAATCAATTTTTTGACTTAGTTTTTTTAAAAAAATTACCCCCTTCAAAACTAGTGCTTTTTCGCAAATGGACTTAGCTTAGGCCCTAACCCTAGAACTGCATGCACCTATAGATCTAGAAGCCAGCATCTCACAAGCACCTTAGGGTACTTTTGATTGATCACCTAGAATGGGTTGAGATGCTTAGGTCTTTGCCTTGATTCAAGATGCTTAAGTCTATGCATCTGCAGTAATTGGGGCACTAAATACCAATCAACAGTAATCAGGTTAAGTGTCAAGCTTAGAAAATCTAACTTGAACAAAACACTTAACTTGACTAACCCTAGCGAAAGCTACTGTTTATTGGGTTAGATAGGACCCGAAAGAGATAATTCAAATTGATTTGGTCCAGCTTATACCTTGAATTGATTCAGTACAGCACCGTACTTCTTTTGCTATATTCTCTTGCTATATTCTATTGCTATAATGTTTTTTTTTTGATATATGGCAAAGGGGGAGAGAGTGGAAAGGAGAGAAGGTTTAAAATTTTTTTTCAAAATTCAAACTTTTCAAAACTTTGTTCATCCTTTCTTCAAAAAGTAAAATCACTTAAGCTGTTTTCAAAACTATTTCTAAGTTGTTTTCAAAACTATTTCTAATTACTTGACTTAAGTCAATTATCAAAATTACTTAAGCTAGTTTTAAAAGTTCTATAAGTACTTATAGAAAATTTTCTAAGTTTCATTTCAAGATTTTCTTGAACACTTTCTAAAAGTGTAAATTTTCAAAAAGTACAAATTTTCCAAGTGCCCAACTTAAAAATTTTTTTTGGAAAATGTTTTCTAACTTTGAAAAATGTTCTAAGTGTCGAAAAATTATTTTCCTTTTAAACGTAGAAACTTTTTTCAAACCCCGCGAACCATTGAAAAATCTAGGGGGAGATTCCTTCCATGGGGAGGAAACTAAGGTGGCATTTTACCTGCTTTTTATAAAACTTAACTTTTTAAACCGGGTTGCCATAAATCAAAAAGGGGGAGATTGTTGGTGCAGGCAGCACCTAAGTCGAACCTGGGTTTTGATAATGGCAAAGGGTTCAAAAGTTAAGATGTTATGTCGGTCTAACCTGTTCACTAAGTGTATAGGAAAAGAAGCCCTATGTACACTAGGCACGAAGTCCTGGTCAAGGACTGGGCACGAAGCCCTGGCAAGGAGCTGGGCACCGAAGAACTGCTCAGAAGGTGGTCACGAAGTCCTAGTCGAGGACTGGGCACGAAGCCCTGGCAAGAAGCTTGGCACCGAAGACCTGCTCGGAAGGTGGGCACGAAGACCTGGTCAGGTGCATCGGGCAAAAGTCCAACCGGAGGAGCCGGTTGGCAAAAGGTAAACTCTCTTGAAAGGAGTAGGTGAGGACGCGTTCCCCGTCGAGGGAACAATAGGCGTCGGCTCGACCTAGGGCTCCATTTGGGAGACCCGAAGTCAGAACCAAGACAGCTACGGCTGTAAAAATCACTAATATTCTTGCTTTATTACGTTTGGTACTAACCCTGGATGCAGGACCGAAGGGACAAGTTTCTGCAGCTCAGAACGCCCCAAAGGAGAGGGGCAGCAGCTGGGTTAGGCGCCCGGGAGGTCCCGGGCGCCCAAGGTCAAAGCCAAACGGACAGTTGAGCAAGAAATGCTTCGGAAGCTCACTGGGCCAGGCGCCCCCAAGCTCCCGGGCGCCTCGGAGGTCCCGGGCGCCCTGGATGCCTCGGGCGCCCTGGGTCCAAGCCAACGAAGCGATCGAATTCAAGTCAGCCGTGAAGCCTGTGGAACAAGTCAAGCAGGGCGCCTCTTGTGTCCCGGGCGCCCCCGTCAAACTCCGAGCCCGATCTTGGAGGGATAAGGGTTGACCGAGTTCCGGATAAGGGTTTACGGATCCAAAGACACGTGGAGGGCACCCCCAACATCCAGGGCACCCCCAGGTGCACTATAAAAGGGGCTCGACCCCCAAGGCTTCGAAACATAATTCTCGAACGCCTCAACGCTCTTCGCTTGAGCGCTCTGCGCCGGAAACTTCCAATCTCGAGATTCTAACACCGACGACGACCCTCCGATCTAAAGCAAGATCCACACCGGGCGTCGGTAACGAAGAGTAAACTTGTTCTTTTTACTGCACTTTAATTATACAATTCTTTGTAAAACTTTGCGCATTATAGAATTGCCCGCAGTAAACGGTCAAGGACCGTGGGCCTTGGAGTAGGAGCCGACCGCGACTCCGAACCAAGTAAAAATCCTTGTGTTCTGTGTCTTTGTTTTAATTTCCTCTGCGTATTCTCTTATCTTCTAATCCGAAACGTTTTCACGATATTCACCCCCCCCCCTCTATCGTGTTTTCTCGATCCAACAAATTTTCCAATTGTCCAACTTAAAATATTTTGAAAAATGGTTTCTAACTTAAAATTTTTCTAAGTATTTACAAAACTGAAAAGTGTTTTTCTCACATTTAGACTTAGAAATCTTTTCAAGCCCCACGAACTCTTGAAAAACTCAGGGGGAGATTTCTTCCAGGGAGAGGAAATTAACTTTGATACGTTCTTATCTGGATGATTAACTTAACTTTTTGAACCGGGTTGCCATAAATCAAAAAGGGGGAGATTGTTGGTGTAGGCAGCACCTAAGTCAAACCTGGGTTTTGATAATGGCAAAGGGTTCAGAAGTTAAGATGTTATTTGTATCTAATAAATTTACTAAGTGTGCAAGAAAGAAGCCCTAAGTACACTAGGCACGAAGTCCTGGTTGAGGACTGGGCACGAAGCCCTGGAAAGGAGCTGGGCACCGAAGCCTGCTCGGAAGGTGGGCACGAAGTCCTGGTCGAGGACTGGGCACGAATCCCTAGCAAGGAGCTGGGCACCGAAGACCTGCTCGGATGGTGGGCACGAAGACCTGGTCAGGTGCATCGGGCAAAAGTCCAACCAGAGGAGCTGGTTGGCAAAAGGTAAACTCTCCTGAGAGGAGTAGGTGAGGACGTGTTCCCCGTCGAGGGAACAGTAGGCGTCGGTTCGACCTAGGGTTCCATTTGGGAGACCCGAAGTTAGAACCAAGACAGCTCCGGCTGTAAAAACTAACTAACATTCATGCCTTGTTTGTTGTGGAACTAACCTTGGATGCAGGGACCAAAGGAATGTGTTTCTGCAGCTCAGAATGCCCCAAAGGAGAGGGGCAGCAGCTGGGCTAGGCGCCCGGGAGGTCCCGGGCGCCGAAGGTCAAAGCCAAACGAGCAGTTAAGCAAGAATCGCTTCGAAAGCTTACTGGGCCAGGAGCCCTGATGGTCCTGGGCGGCTTGAAGGTCCTGGGTGCCCTGGATGTCCCGGGCGCCCTGGGTACAAGCCAAACTGTGATCGAAGCAAAACCAGCCACGAAGCCAGCGGATCAAGTCAACCGGGGCGCCCCCGTCAGCTCCGAGGCCGATTCTGGATGGATAAGCGCTGACCGAGCTGCGGATGAGGTTTCTCGAATCCGAAGGCACGTGTCAGGCGCCCCCGACGTCCAGGGCGCCCCCAGGAGCACTATAAAAGGGGCTCGACCCCAGGGCTTCAGAACATCAATCTTCCAACGCCTCTACGCTCTTCGTTCAAGTGCTCTGCTCCGGAAAACTCCGATCTCGAGATTCTAGCGCCGACAATGACCCTTTGCCCTAAAGTACAATCTACACCGGGCGTCGGTAACGAGAAGCATACTTGTTTAATTACTGCAATAATTTTGTATCAAACTCTGTAATCTTTTGCGCAAATATAGAATTGCCCGCAGTAAACGGTCAAGGATCATGGGCCTTGGAGTAGGAGCCGACCGCGACTCCGAACCAAGTAAAAGTACTTGTGTTCTCTGTGAATTTTGTTTTAAATTCGCTGCGCATTCTCTTAGTTTTATCCGAAAATGTTTTCACAATATTCACCCCCTCTATCGTGTTTACTCGATCCAACAGATTCTAGGGTTCAAAAAGTTCAAAAGTAAATGATCAAGGCTTGGGTGCCAAAATCATTCATTGTAGATGCTTTATGTCCCAAAATTTGGCTACCCAAAACATCTATATTTAGAATTGTATAGCATTGGTTGAGGGGGAGCTTCTATCAACATGGGTTGTTGATAGTGGGTGCTCCAAACAAAAGATCGAGGAGTATTATTTTTGGATACAAAATTAATATGTAAACTTGCTTTGGGTTGATGATACAAACTTGAATTAGGACTATGAATTGCCTAGAATGTTTAGCTTCATTATTGCAAGTTTTAGGTTCCTGAGGTCTAAGTTAGAATAACAGTTTAAAAAAAAACTTATGACATATTTTAGGCTTAAGTTTTCCTCAATATTTTTGGAGATGAACCTAGTTGAGTATGCCATGATTTTCTTGTATGTGTTTCACAACATGAATGTATTATGCCAACAAGTGGAACACATAGTTTGTGATGATCATTATCAAAAATCTCACAAGGCATCACCAAACAAACAACATGAGCTTCCAAAATTCATTACTTATGTTCTATGATTAGTACCTTCTTTGTGTCAAACTAAATCAAGGTTCTAGGACTTAGGATATATATAAAAGTATCCCCAACATCTAGCTCATTATATTGAGGTTCATCATGTTTTTCGGAATTACGTTTTAATCTTTGTGCTTTACTCTTAAGTTATATTATCATTGGAAATGTGTTATTCATGAGTATTAATTTTCTGCTCAAATGGTTGTATGCAAACTTGTTTTGGGGATTATAGACTTGACATATATTTTGAACTCACTTAAAACATGTTGATGCAAACTTGTACATGCCTATTTTTAAGAAGTTTAACCCCCAAGGAAATCAGTGTCTTTGATGATTTTTCTTGATGATGTGGGAAAATACATTTTGGTTAAGGGAAAGCCTTTTTAGGATCAAAGGGATTAATTCTGGTTGTATTAGGGTTTAGAGGGTTTAAGAGTCGAATTACACTTGGTTCTGACTCATATCAGAGTTTCTGAAAGTCTGTTTCTGAAATCTGATCAAGAAACTTTCTATATCGAACCTGATCGGTCCACCGACTAATCAGGACTCACCCTGATCGGTCACCTGCCCGATCAGAGTTCCTTCTGATCGGTCTGGTGACTGATCAGATCAGGGAACTCCCTGATTGGTTCAAAAATTCCCCAGTCCGATCCCCTTTCATCAAATTGTATCAAATCACTGATCATACTGATACAAACAAACATACAATCTGATTATAATTGGAACATACTCATCATATTTGGAACAAACCTACTACTAATTCGATACAAACTCGTGTTGGAATTTTTAAAATTCATAAGAAAGGGTTTGTTGAATTATGACTCTTGTTCCCTGATGAGGAATGACTTTCAGTCAAGAAACTCATGTCGTGTTTTAGAAAATTTTCTGAAATACCTATTGTCTACACCCGTGTGGTCGGATGAGTTTTGGATTGAACAAATATGTTCCTGGAAATTTCAATTGTTAATGCAATCTGATCTTGAACGAATCAGAATTATAGATTTTTTTCTGAAAAACTGATCGTCCATAGATAAATCAGAAATTTTTCTGTATCAATCATCAGTCTGATGAAGCTACGCTACTTATTGTCGTATGATGCATATACATTGTTGCCATGATACATTTATGGTATATGTCTCTCATATGCAATTCAAAAATTATCCTTTGATTATTTTGGGTTTGGGGAGAGACCCTTGATTAAGGGGGAGGTGTGTTTAAACTTAATAACCATACACTTTTCGATGTTTGACAAAGGGGGAGAGAATGGTTGATTAAGTTTAGGGTTAATTATTGTAGGGAGAGGATCTTGATTCCCTTACGATAATTGAATTGACTTCAATTAATTTGAATAACACCTAAACATAAATTGGGTTGTCAAACAACAAAAAAGGGGAGATTGTTGATGCAGCCTGACCCGATTGTTGTTTTGGTGTTGACACCGATTTAAGTTTAGTTGAGTGAATTCGGATTAAGTCCTGGTCGGGGACTGGGCACGAAGGTATTGAAATCCCGATAAGTGAAGCCGGGTCCTGGTGAGTGAAGCCAGGTGAATGAAATCCTGGTGAGTGAAGCCGGGTCCTGGTGAGTGAAGCCAGGTGACGAAAATGCCGGTGAGTGAAGCCGGGTCCTGGTGAGTGAAGCCAGGTGACGAAAATGCCGGTGAGTGAAGCCGGGTCCTGGTGAGTGAAGCCAGGTGACTGAAATCTCGGTGAGTGAAGCCGGGTCCTGGTGAGTGAAGCCAGGTGACCGAAACCCTGGTGAGTGAAGCCAGGTCCTAGTGAGTGAAGCTAGGTTGACTGAAATCCAGGTGAGTGAAGCCGGGTCCTGGTGAGTAAAGCCAGGTGACCGAAACCCTGGTGAGTGAAGTCAGGTCCTAGTGAGTGAAGTTAGGTTGACTGAAATCCTGGTGAGTGAAGCCGGGTCCTAGCGAGTGAAGCTAGGTGACTAAAACCCTGGTGAGTGAAGCCAGGTCCAAGTGAGTGAAGCTAAGTTGAATGAAGTCCCGGTGAGTGAAGCTGGGAACGGAGTCTTGGTCCAGGGGACTGAGCATGAGTCAGAGAAGGCTAGGGAGCCCGTTCTCTTGACTTAGGGTTGAATTGGTTGAGGCAAGATAGGTCTGAAGACCGATCAGGGAGTTGGCACGAACTCCCTGTTGTGGATCGGTCTGGTGACTTATCCAGAGAACTCCGATCGGTCTGGTGACCGATCAGGGAGAGAACAGAAAGGATCTGCTTGGCCTCTGATCGTACTAGTGAACGACCCGAGAGAGATCAGTAGGTTTCTATGAGGTTTCTGTGAGAAATTGGGTCGGACGCTTGACTGATCAGGGTGTCATGACACTGCTCATCCCGACCGATCAGGAAGGCTCCTGATCGGTCAGGGAGTGGCCTGATCGGTCACTAGACCAATCAGGGCACAACCTGATCGGTTAGGTGACCGATATGGGGGATTTGGCCTGCGAAAGCTGGGAATCCCAGCAATGCTGTGGATCGGTCCGGTGACCGATCCACGATCTGTGATCGGTCTGGTGACCGATCACAAGAAGTCCGCGATTCCCAGTTTCTCACTGTGGACCGATCAGGCTTCAGCCTGATCGTTCAGGGCTTACCCTGATCGGTCTGGTGACCGATCAGGTTCATCTCTGATCGGTCTGTGGACCGTTCAGTAGCTATAACTTTAATTCAAATACGCTATCAAACTTCTGATCGCGTCTATTTTCTCTGCGTTTTCTCTGATACATTGTTGATTTTATTTGATATGCTTTGCTAATCTTCTGTTGGAGTGTGCAAACATTATAGGGATGATTCAAGCCAAGGAGAAGAGTCAATGGTGACTTTCACCATGGCAGGTTTGTCCGTTTCCTATTTCCAGGTCTCAACGGCTTCTGGCGCGCGGCTGGCAACTGACGGAGGCTCAGCTGAAGAGGTCTTCAGGGACTGAGTGCTCAGGGAGTTAGGGGTCAGGCTAGGTTCAATGGATGCTGATGGAGCTTGGCGATGGGAGTAGAAGCTTATGACGAAGCTGGAAGCAGAGGAGCGGTACAAGAAGAACATACAGAAAACTTGAGGAGTTTGGCTGGGTTGTTTATGTGTGCTCTCTGTTGCTTCATGCTTAAGTGTTTCTGCTATATTCTTGTGAGCGTGTTCCTTCTATTATCTCGTGAGCTCAACTTGTATTATCTAGAGACTTGTTGTGGAGAGGTTTCTCCACCGAGAAGGAGGCGCTGTTATATCCGAGTTCACCTGGGCTTGATCTGCCGACGATCAAGGATCGCCCACCTCACGGGCACGCCAAGGAGTAAGGGCAAGTTATCCCCGAACCTTGTACATCCGCGTGTTAGCATCGGTTTGCTTTCTTTCCTTGTTTTTGTTCTTTCTGTCATATTTGTTTCCGCTGCTAATCTGATCACAGAAAGAAGATTTCAAAAGAGGAGGTGTTTTGAGTGTCTGGCTACATTCACCCTCCCCTCTATAGCCATCCAAGCACCAACAGAGACGTCAACGAAAAAGTGCTATTCACCCCCCCCCTCCTCTAGCACGCCAGTCGATCTATCAGTTGGTATCAGAGTGAAGGACCGCTCTTGATTGGGCTAACCGCCAAAGGAGCAAAGAAAGCTAGAGGGAAATGATGGAAGATAAATTTGGGGATGACATCTATACTCCGCCTCCCTACGATCATGAAGACTTCGACTTTTGGAGGGCAAGGATCGAGACTTGGTTCAGAATGGAGTGGACATGTAGAATTGCGCTTGAAGAACTATTCGAGATTCTAAAGGATAAGCACGGGAAGAGGCTTAGACCTAGATATTGGAATCAAGAACAACAAGATCAAGCAAAAGCAAATGAAAAGGTACTTAGTATTTTAGCAAATGTTCTGCCTAACTATGTTTTGAGTTGTGTAGGTAATATGAAAATGCATATGAATTATGGAATAAGTTGAAAAGATATCATGAGACTCCTACACAAACTCAAGTGTCTGAAGAAGTAAGTTCAAGAGTCCAAGAAGACCAAGAGGGAGAAGAAGTATCATCATCTTCAAGTGAGGTAGAGGAATTGAGTGAGAGATCGTCAACCTCCTCAAGAGAAGAAGAGGAGGTATCGATTTCAAGAATTGAGGGGGAGGAGAGACCCTTAACCGTACTGGATCAAGAGGAGGCATCTACCTCATCCAAGGTTGAAGAGGAAGTCAACCTAGTCTCTACCTCCACCAAAGCCAAGACCAAGGAGCACATTATATGCTTTGGCTACAATGAAAAGGGGCACTACAAGGACAAGTGTCCGAAAGGTAAAAAGGAGGTAAAATCTAAACTTATTTCAAATTCTTTAATTCTAACAAGGGTTGTAGGAATGAGAAAGCCCACGAGAAAAGGAAGAAAATCCGATGCTTTACATGTGGAGAGATGGGGCACTTTCACACCAAGTGTCCAAGGAAGAAAGAGCTCAAGAAAATGGGACACTTGAGGAGATGGGAGAAAGAAGAAAGGAGGAAGCAAAGATCACATCAAGGGGGAACTTCAAGGGTAAGGGAGGTAATTCCTAACCCTAGATTAAAATGTAATTCAAGTTCAAGTTCCTCATTACATATTAGAAATCATGTTAATTTATCCACACATGCTAGGATTAATGAAAATTGCCTACTTGTGCACAATTTTGGTTTTAAGTACAATGATAGGAATAGGAGTAGCAAGTGTTGGATCGAGAAAACTGATAGAGGGGGGGTGAATATCGGAAATCGTTCGGAATTTCGTAAAGAGCAATTGCACAGCGGAAGTAAAATAAACACAACACAGAGACACAGTCGATTTTACTTGGTTCGGAGCCTGTGTCGACTCCTACTCCAAGGCCCACGGTCGTTGACTGTTTACTTTGGGCAATTCTATATGAAGCGCAATAATAGTTACAGAATTTGGTTACAAAGTAAGTGCACGAAAATAATAATAAAGAATTGCACTCTTCGTTACCGACGTCCGGAGTGTATTGACTTTTTCGGGGCAGCGGGACGTCGTCGGCTCGAGTTGGAGTGTTTCCGGAGCAAGGCACGAGCGTAGAAGAGCTTTGAGGCGTTGAAAGAATTGATTCTTGAAGCCTTGGTCGAGGGTCCTTTATATAGGGCCTGGGGGCGCCCGGGACGTCGGGGGCGCCCGGGAGCAGCGGGGGCGCCCGGGAGCACGGGGGCGCCCCGCCCAGCAGCTGTTCGAACACTTTTTTCTTTGACTTGTTTTGTATGCACCTTGGGGGCGCCCGGGACACTCCGGGCGCCCTACTCAGCCATTGCCTCTCTCCTTTGAGGCTTTCTGAGCTGCAGACACACGTTCCTTCGGTCCTACATCCAGGGTTAGTCCAAAACACAATGCAACAATAAAATATTTATTTATACAGCCTTAGCTGTCTTGGTTCTGACTTTGGTCTCCAAAATGGAGTCCTAGGTCGAACCGACGCCTACTGTTCCCTCGACGGGGAACGCGTCCTCACCTACTCCTCTCGGGAGAGTTTACCTGATGCCAACCGCTCCTTTGGTTGGACTTTTGCCTGACGGTCCTTTGTCAGGTCTTGGATACTGGCAGTCCTTCGCCAGTTGCCTAGCAGTCCTTCGCTAGGGCTTGGATACTGGCTGTCCTTCGCCAGTTGCCTAGCAGTTCTTCGCTAGGGCTTTGCTACTAGCAGTCCTTCGCCAGTTGCCTAGCAGTCCTTCGCTAGGGCTTTGCTACTGGCAGTCCTTCGCCAGTTGCCTAGCAGTCCTTCGCTAGGACTTTATCTCTGCACACTAGAGTAACTTGTTAGAAACAGAAGTAAGACTTAACTTTTGACCTCTGTTGCCATTATCAAAACACAGGTTTGACTTTGGTGCATTCTGCATCAACAATCTCCCCCTTTTTGATTTATGGGAACCTTAGTTCAAAAAGTTAAGTTTAAGCAAGCATGAAAAAATGTTAAACTTTGTTCCCTCCCCCTGGAAGGAATCTCCCCCTAGATTTTTCAAAAATTCGTGGGGTTAAAAAAACTTTACTTGTACTTTGAAAACTTAAGTTTTAGGTACTTAGGAATCTTAAGTTAAAAGTATATAGGAAGATTTTTGAAACAAGATTTTTGAGTACTTAAAAAGTTTGAGGCTTTAAGTTTCAAGGTACTCAAGGGTTTTGAAAGTGTTAGCTTAAGTACTTTAGTAGGATGATTAAAAAAAACTTAAGTACTTAATAATTTTGAAAACTTAATACAGTACTTTTGGAAAACTTAAGTACTTAATAACATTGTACTTAACCAGTTTTAAGAATCTTAAGCTTAAGGTACTTTATAAAAGTTTAAATCTTTTGACAAGCTTAAGTTATAAAATTTTGAATGGCTTGAGTACTTAGCAAAATTTTGAAAGCTTAAGTAAAAATTTTGAAAGACTTGAATACTTAGCAAAATTTTGAAAGCTTAAGTAAAAATTTGAAAGGCTTGAATACTTAGCAAAATTTTGAAAGCTTAAGTAAAAATTTTAAAAGACTTGAATACTTAGCAAAATTTTGAAAGCTTAAGTAAAAATTTGAAAGGCTTGAATACTTAGCAAAATTTTGAAAGCTTAAGTAAAAATTTTGAAAGACTTGAATACTTAGCAAAATTTTGAAAGCTTAAGTAAAAATTTTGAAAGACTTGAATACTTAGCAATATTTTGAAAGCTTAAGTATTTTTCAAAACAGTTTTGAATAAAGAAAAACTTTTGAATATTTTTTGAATAAAGGATAGAGTTAAGAAAATTAAATTTTGAGAACTTTTTAAATAAAGAAAATTAATTTTACTCTCTCCTTTCCTATCTCTCCCCCTTTGTCATATATCAAAACAAATAAATATAGCAGAAATAATGGAAATAAGTAAGATTTTGCTGTACTGAACTAAATCATAATTAGACTTAACCCACAATCATTCAATTTTCTCTATAGGGACCTATCTAACCCAATTAGCTACTTACTAACTGTTATAAACAGTAGTTTTTGCTAGGGTTAGTCAAATTAAGTGTTTCTGTTCAAGTTAGATTTTCTAAACTTGACACTTAACTTGATTGTTGTATAAGTTATATTTAGTGCCCCAATTACTGCAGATGCACTGACTTAAAGCATCTTGAATTAAGGCAAAGACCTAAGCATCTCAACCCTTTCTAGGTTATCACTCAAAAAGTACCCTAAGGTGCTTGTGAGATGCTGGCTTCTAAGTCTATAGGTGCATGCAGTTCTAGGGTTAGGGCCTAGGCTAAGTCCATTTTCGAAAAAGCCCTAATTTTTGAAGGGGGTAGTTTTGAAATATAAATAAAACTAAGTCGAAAATGAAAACTGATTTTGAAATTAAGTAAAACAGTTTTTCAAATTCAAAAAAAACATTAATCTATTCTACAGAGCACAATCCTAACTGCCTTCTTAGTGAGCTGAACTTAGATTCAGGTAAGGGTTTTGTGAATATATCAGCTAGGTTGGATTTAGAGTCAATATACTTAAGTACTATTTCACCCCTGGTTACATGGTCTCTTACAAAATAATGTTTGACTTCTATATGTTTGGTTCTGGAGTGTTGGATTGGGTTCTTAGTTAAATTAATTGAACTTATATTGTCAATAAATACTTGGGTTTGGGTGTAGTTGAGTTGAAGGTCCTTAAGTGTGTGCATCATCCATAAAAGTTGAGCAACACACTCTCCTAAGGCCACATACTCAGCTTCAGTTGTGGATAGAGCTACACAGTGTTATTTTCTGCTGCACCAACTAACTAGACTCTGACCTAACAGTTGGCAGCTTCCACTTGTGCTCTTTCTATCTAATTTACAGCCTGCATAGTCAGAATCTGTGTATCCTGTTAAATCAAAAGTTGAGGTCCTAGGATACCAAATCCCTACATTTAGGGTGCCCTTTACATATCTTAGAATTCTTTTTAGGGCTGCTAAGTGTGTTTCCTTAGCACAGGTTTGGTATCTAGCACACAACCCTACAGCAAAGAGGATATCAGGTCTGCTGGCTGTAAGGTACAGTAGGCTACCTATCATACTCCTATAGAGTTTAAAGTCCACTGGTTTACCATCAGGGTCACTATCTATTTTTACATTAGTGGCCATGGGGGTACTTATGCTTTTAGAGTTATCCATTTTAAATTTCTTTATTAACTCTTTAGCATATTTGAATTAATGAACGTAGTTACCATCCCTAGTTTGTTTAATTTGTAAGCCTAGGAAAAAGGTAAGCTCACCAACTAAGCTCATTTCAAATTCTTCTTCCATTATCTTGACAAATTCTTTTAGGAAGTTGGTGTTGGTGGATCCAAAGATTATGTCATCTACGTAAATTTGGGCAACAAATATATCTTTTCCTAGGATTTTAATAAATAAAGTTGAGTCAATTTGGCCTTGTTTAAATTCTTTAGAAGTTAAGTAAGTTGATAATCGTTCATATCAAGCCCTAGGTGCTTGTTTTAACCCATATAGTGCTTTAGTTAGTTTGTAAACGTAGTTAGGTTTGTCTAGGTCCTCAAACCCTGGGGGTTGTCCTACATAAACTTCTTCTTTAATAAATCCATTTAAAAAGGCTAACTTTACATCTATTTGATATAATCTAAATCCTTTATGGGATGCAAAGGCTAACAACATTCTAATGGACTCAAGTCTAGCTACTGGGGCATATGTTTCATCGTAGTCTAATCCTTCTACTTGGCTGAAACCCTTTGCTACTAAGCGGGCTTCGTTTCTGACTATTTCTCCTTGATCATTCAACTTATTCCTAAAGATCCACTTAGTATCTATGATGGATTTGCCTTCAGGTTTAGGCACTAGTTCCCAGACTTGGTTCCTCTTAAATTGGGCTAATTCTTCTTGCATAGCTATGATCCAGTCAGGGTCAGGTAGGGCTTCATCTATAGTTTTGGGTTCTATTTTCGATATCATAGCTATTTGACTAAGGTTTCTATAGGAGGATCTAGTCCTGACTCCTAGAGTTGGATCACCCACAATTTGATCGGTTGGGTGACTGAGTCTGGGTTTCTTGGTTCTTCTAGAGCTTGGTTCAGCCTCAGGTCCGGCTGGTCGGTTTGGTTCACTATTTGATTCGACTCTTTGGGCTGGTTCATTTGTTGGTTCGATACTTGGTTCAGTTGACTCATTAATTGGTTCAATGGTTAATTCGTTTAAGGGTTCAACTAAGGGTTCAATAGTTTGTTCATTATTTTCTTGGTCAAAGTTTGATGAGGTTAAATCTGGATTATTAGATGTTGAGTTGATTTCTTCATCAAAAATTTTGTTTGTTGTTTCTTTAATTTTCTTCGTTTGTTTGTTATAAACTCTATACGCTCTACTTGTGGTTGAGTATCCTAGGAAGATACCTGGGTTTGACTTGGACTGAAATTTTCCTAAATAGTCTTTGGTGTTTAGGATATGGACTTTGCATCCAAAGACCCTTAGGTAGTGTAGGTTTGGGAGTCTATGGTAGTACAGTTCATAGGGGGTTTTGTTGTGTCGCTTGTTAATTAAAACCCTATTTTGGATATAACAAGCCGTACTAATTGCTTCTGCCCAAAATTGATTTGCTAGATTAAATTCGTTGAGCATAGCCCTAGCGGCTTCTTGTAATGTTCTATTCCTTCGCTCAACTATCCCATTTTGTTGGGGGGTTCTAGGACATGAAAATTCATGTAAGTACCCATTTACCTTACAGAATTCCTCGAATCGTTGATTTTCAAATTCTCCCCCGTGATCACTCCTAAGTCTTTTAATTTTAGTGTCGTTTTGATTTTTAATTAGTTTACAGAATTCATTAAATAAGTTTAGGGTTTCATCTTTGGTTTTTAGAAACCTAACCCAGGTAAACCTAGAGTAATCATCAACTATTACTAAGCAGTATCGGTTCCTGCTTAGTGACTTGGCTCCATGTGAATCAAACAGGTCAAGGTGTAGGAGCTCAAGTGTAGTTTGAGTTAAATCAGATTGGGTTAGTTTGTGATTGGATTTGGTTTGTTTACCTTGATTACATGAGTCACATTTTAGGTTTTCATTATTTTTAATTTTGGGAATACCTTTGATTAAGCCAAGTTGGGTAATTTTTGAAATAGTTCTTAGATTGGTGTGACCTAATCTCCTATGCCAGAGGTTTGATTGTTCTAACTGAGTTAACATACATTTGGGTACAAGGGGAAGGTTTATAGTGTATACATTGTTTTTCCTAGTGCCCTTAAGCATGATTTCTGAGTTTTGTACATTTCTAATCAGGCAGTTAGAATTGTTAAAAGTAACTATATAACCAGAATCACATAACTGACTTATGCTAAGCAAGTTAAAATTAAAGTTTTTAACCAATAGAACTTTCTTAATAATGAAATCGGATTTAAGTTCAATATTACTTGACCCAATTACCTTGAGTGTAGCATTATTGCCAAATGCTACTGAGCCTAGGTTTTTGAACTTGAGCTTGGTGAACTTCAATTTATCTCCAGTCATGTGTCTGGAGCAACCGCTATCCAACATCCATTGGTCCAAATCTTTATGTTCCTACACATAAAGAGTTTTCTTGATTTGGATCTAATTAGAGTCAGGAATAGCTTAAATTGAGTTTCACTACCTAGTCTGTCTCACCCAAATTTAGGGTTTTCAATCACGTTAGCCTTATAGGTTTCGTGAGACAGGTTTTGATAGTTAAGATTATTTTGAAAATTTTGCTTAATTTTGAAAACAATTAAATTCTTGAAAAGATGTTTAAATCTACAAATAACTGAAATTTTGTGTTAGATTCGAATTTGACAAAAATTAATTTGAATTTGAATTTCAAAAATTGGCTTCCAGGTCTTGGCGAGGCACTAGGCCTTCTTTGGCCGTAGCCTTATGGGATCATCCACCCTTTCCTTGACAAAGCCTTTTAATGAAATTGCATTTTCAAAATTATTCTTTGAAAAATTTCTGGTCTAACTAGTTTGGGTTTTGGATCGGTAGCTTCGGCTAGTTCCGCCAGTCTAAAGAGACCAAGTGAACTTGATCTTATTAGAGTTGGTTTCCCTAACGTACTATCATCTCACCTCCACCCAATACTATGTTGTCAAGTTTCAGTTAAGTTTGTTTAGTCCTTAACTAACCATTCCTAAATCTAAGCATGGTAAATTGCAGAAATTAAATAAACAATCAAACAAGCAATTGCAATCAAGAATTAAAATTATTTATCTAATAATGAATATTGTTTTCAGTTTGGCTCCCCCTGGACTAAAGCCACGGTGATGGTTAGGCAAGATGTGAATCTTGTCCTTGGGGATCCAATACTGATTTGATCCAGTCGGTTTGTTCAGGCATAGTTTAGGTACCCATGCCTGAATTTTACCTCTGGACTGATTCAGTACAGCAAGGTAAGATCTTTGCCGGGATTTGGTTCTATAGCCCAGTCCGGATCGATTTAGAACTGATTTCTGTTTTCCAAGGATCATGTCAAGACCCTTGGAACCAGATGTAAATCGTTCTAAAGCTGATCTAAGATCCTTAACCTGAGTTTTCAGGGAGGAGTTCTCCTTTTCAAGTTTTTCAACTTGAGTAGGAGTTCCTACCTGAACCTTCTCGGTTAAGGGTTTAGAGTCAGCTCCCTCTTTCAGGAGTTTTACTTCCTGTCGGAGGGATTCGACTCGGAGTTTGGCTTTTGCCAAATCTCGAGAAAGAAATGAAATTAATTCAGTTAATTGACATCTATTAAAACCAGTTACCTTAATTTCGCCGTCTTCTGTAAATGTCAGCTCGCCGTCGTCCTGTTCTGATTCGGACTCAGTCTCGACTTTTTCTGAGGCGGTCAGAGCTAGTAGGTTTGATTGGGGTGTTTCTTCTTCTTCTTCCGAGGAAGACTCGTCCCAGGTTGCTTGGAGTGCCTTCTTTCTTCTTGTCTTTTTGACTTCCTTTAAGTTTGGGCATTCTGTCTTGTAGTGGCCCTTTTTCTTGCACTCGTAGCAGGTTACGTTGGGCTTGTTTTTATCACTTGCGGGTTCAGCTGGTTCGTCCTTTCTTCGGCTGATTTTCCGTTTGTTGGTTCGATTCTTCAGCTCCTTGTAGTAGCTTCGGGCTAGTCGGACCAGCTTCGTTTGATCTCCTTCTTCATCTTCTGAGTCTGAGTTAGACTCGGGTTCAGGTTCAGGCTTCTTCTTCGTTGTCCTTAGAGTTTTACCTGCAACGAAAGCAATACCTTTCTCGACCATATTGGTGTTAGTTTGTTCGTGCAGTTCTAGTTCAGAAAATAATTCATCTAATTTTATTTTTGAAAGATCCCTTGAGACCTTGTATGCATCTACCATAGATGCCCACAAGGTGTTTCTAGGGAACACATTTAAGGCATACCTTATTAAGTCACGGTTTTCAACCTTGTGACCTATTGTGTGAAGACCGTTCATTAACTCTTGGATTCGTGCGTGGAGCTGGGCTGCTGTTTCGTTGTCGGCCATCTTGATGGTGTAGAGTTTGTTCAGTAGTAGATCCCTCTTACTGATTCGAGTATCTGATGTCCCTTCGTGTAGCTCGATCAGTTTTGCCCAAAGCTCTTTCGCACTGTTAAAGGGGCCCACGTGGTTCAGCTCCTCTTTCGTCAATCCGCATTGAAGCGTCTGAGTCGCTTTTGCGTCGGCTTCTATCTTGCGCTTTAGGGCGTTGTCCCATTCAGAGTAGCTTTGAGGAAGTCCTTCGGCGTTTCTGGGGATCTCCAGGCCGGACTGGATAATCATCCACATGTCCACCTGAGTTTTCAAGTGGACCTCCATACGACTTTTCCAGTAGGAAAAGTCTTCTCCACTGAAGAGTGGAGGTCTGGCGGTGCTAAATCCCTCTTGCATGGCCATTTGATCTGTAAAAGAAAACTAACAGGAAAATGTCCCAAGACTTGGTCTTGGATTAGTAGTGCGGGATAAGAATAATAAAATATTAAAAAGAATTTAAAAAAATTTGAATGAGAATAAGAAATAAAGAAAATCCGAAAAAATTTCAAACTGGTGGTTGCACCAAGTTTGAACTTCCCCGCTCTGATACCACTTGTTGGATCGAGAAAACCGATAGAGGGGGGTGAATATCGAAAATCGTTCGGAATTTCGTAAAGAGCAATTGCACAGCGGAAGTAAAATAAACACAACACAGAGACACAGTCGATTTTACTTGGTTCGGAGCCTGTGTCGACTCCTACTCCAAGGCCCACGGTCGTTGACCGTTTACTTTGGGTAATTCTATATGAAGCGCAATAATAGTTACAGAATTTGGTTACAAAGTAAGTGCACGAAAATAATAATAATGAATTGCACTCTTCGTTACCGACGTCCGGAGTGTATTGACTTTTTCGTGGCAGCGGGACGTCGTCGGCTCGAGTTGGAGTGTTTCCGGAGCAAGGCACGAGCGTAGAAGAGCTTTGAGGCATTGAAAGAATTGATTCTTGAAGCCTTGGTCGAGGGTCCTTTATATAGGGCCTGGGGGCGCCCGGGAGCACGGGGGCGCCCGGGAGCACGGGGGCGCCCCGCCCAGCAGCTGTTCGAACCCTTTTTTCTTTGACTTGTTTTGTATGCACCTTGGGGGCGCCCGGGACACTCCGGGCGCCCTACTCAGCCATTGCCTCTCTCCTTTGAGGCTTTCTGAGCTGTAGACACACGTTCCTTCGCTCCTACATCCAGGGTTAGTCCAAAACACAATGCAACAATAAAATATTTATTTATACAGCCTTAGCTGTCTTGGTTCTAACTTTGGTCTCCAAAATGGAGTCCTAGGTCGAACCGACGCCTACTGTTCCCTCGACGGGGAACGTGTCCTCACCTACTCCTCTCGGGAGAGTTTACCTGATGCCAACCGCTCCTTTGGTTGGACTTTTGCCTGACGGTCCTTTGTCAGGTCTTGGATACTGGCAGTCCTTCTCCAGTTGCCTAGCAGTCCTTCGCTAGTGCTTGGATACTGGCTGTCCTTCGCCAGTTGCCTAGCAGTTCTTCGCTAGGGCTTTGCTACTGGCAGTCCTTCGCCAGTTGCCTAGCAGTCCTTCGCTAGGGCTTTGCTACTGGCAATCCTTCGCCAGTTGCCTAGCAGTCCTTCGCTAGGATTTTATCTCTGCACACTAGAGTAACTTGTTAGAAACAGAAGTAAGACTTAACTTTTGACCTCTGTTGCCATTATCAAAACACAGGTTTGACTTTGGTGCATTCTGCACCAACAGCAAGGTAGTTCAACACCCTAAGAAAAGCATGCATAATGATAGACCTAGGACCTTTCTATCTAAGGATCATGGCACTAATCCCAAGAAGGGAGGGAATGTGCCTAGAAAGGAGGTCAAGCTTAGGAATGTCCAAGGTGGACATATGGGTTCTAGGATTAGAACTCTAGAAAGGGAAAATCAAGCCTTGAGGGCAAGGCTTGCTACATTAGAAAAGGCCCTAGAAAGATTCACAGTTGGATCTAAGGGCTTAGACATGGTGTTGGGTAGTTTAAAACCCAACTATAATAGATCTGGTTTGGGATACCGGTCTAAGACCTCTAAGGAAAATGGAAAGAAGCATGCTGGGAAAGCATATAATCTTGGCAAGAAGGAGAAGACCAAAAATGGCAAGGGGGTGCCATTTGAGGGTAGAAGGAACAACTTAACCAAGGACAAGGTGTCCAAGGTTAAGAAGGTCTATTTTGTAGGCCAACAGTCACCGGGGGCACACCGGTGTGGCTTAGTCTGGATAGAGTCACCTAGGGAGGTGGCTAGGGCTCAGAGCTCAAGGGGGAGCTCTAGAAGCCTTTGGGGTCCATGGTAAATGGATCTCAAGAGTTTTTCTCCTAGGAAATTAGGTGAAATGTGTCAAAAGTGATTGGAAGATTTGGGTAAGTCCTAACTCTAGGTTTTGGCACATTCAAAAGGGAATTTAGGGAGAAAAATGTGAAAATATAGTTATATTGGGTAAAATTAGGTGTTAATGTGTGAATACCACAATTCAATGATAGAAATGAATTGTGATCAAGCATTGGAAGAAACAGTGAGGAGAAATCACAATTGAGACTTTTGGGATGAGTTTCAATGATACACTTTAGGATAAATTGAGTTTCATGCCAATCCTGGTATCCGGAGTGCATTTGTTTGGAAACAAATTTTTCCAAGTAGACATTGGCCTCACAAATCTCCCTACAAAATTTTAGATTTTTCGGAGATTTGTAGAATTATTTAGGGACTTCTGAAATTGGGCAGAAAAACCTAAAAATCAGGTATCAGTCGACTGCCCCAGGAGTAGTCAACTGGTCTCAAGCCCAGAAGCTCTTTGTAAGTTTTCGCAGTCGACTGCCATTTGGGCAGTCGACTGATCCAGTAAGATTAGAGAGAAAAGGAATTTTGGATGATAAGATATGGCCCTAAAGTTAAATCCTGGATTATACTCTTTAAATAAAGTCTCACCTCATGATTTAATGGTGATTGTATAAAGTGAGGCTATGTGGATATCATGGAATTTAAGGATTTTAAATTTAATGGATGATATTAAATGATAAATGCTTGATTGAAAAATTGATAAGTCCATAAGTATCTAAGATTTAGAGGTCTAAAGGGAAAAGTGAAGACAATTCCATGTGTCGAATTATGATGGTTAGCTTTGACAACCACATGGAATTAGAGATACATCTCAAAGTTGATACGAAATGCTAAACTTTTAGGAAATTATGTTTGTACCAAAAGTCAAGCACATTTGTGGTTTTCATGAAATCTTATTTTTCTAGGATAGGGTATATCATAGCAAATGTGCTTGCAAATCTCTTAGATTGTTTAAGGTTTTGTAGAGTTCTTTTTGGCACTAAGGGAAAGGTTGCTTGGGGCAATCCTTTGGTAGTATCAAAGGGGAAAGAACTTGGTTGTTAGGTTGGGTAGAAGCTAATTTAAGTTTATGGTGTCAAGTTGGGTAGAACATGATCTTGGTAAAATGAAAATTAGGAGAAGGCATAGGTTAAGGGGGAGGTTGCCTCCGTGTTTGCCTTAATTTTCATAAGAAAATTTTTGGATTTTGTGTCAAACTTGGGAATGGTGATAAATACATTGTGGAATGTATTTTTTCCATGTAGGTATGGGTACCACAAAGTTCTCCATAAAATTTAGGAATTTTTGGAGAGTTGTGGAATTTCTAGCGCAATTCTGAAATTGGCCAGAAAACTAAGAAATCAGAGTATCAGTCGACTGCCAATAGGGGCAGTCGACTGGTCAGGGCTGGTGTGGGTATCCAACAGCTGACTTAGGTTTTAATGATGGAAAACAAGTGTATGGGAGGCTCGTACACATTGTTTATGATCATTAGATATTCAAAGAACCAATAATTGGGATATTGTTGGGTTCTTTTTGATGTTAGGCAAAGGGGGAGAAGTTTGGGTTTAAGTTGGGAAACCAAACATACCTTTGCTAGAAACCCTAGGTTTAGGGGGAGCTAAGATTAAGGGGGAGCATGGTTGCTTCATTCTTGGCGTAAGGGAAACCTTGGAGAGGTTCTTAAAAAGCCTTTGTAAGTCCAATGTAGGGGGAGCTTTGGGAGAAGCTTTAAAAAGCCCGTTTTAGTAAAAAAGTCCTAACTTGAAGGGTTAGGTGTGAAAAGTCCTAGCTTGGAGGGCTAGGTGTAGAAATACCTAACTTAGAGGGTTAGGTGTGGGATGCCTTGAGATAGGATCCAGTTTTGCATTGCATATGCATTCATTGACTACTATTTTGCTTTCCCTAACTTAAATGTATTGTCAAATATCAAAAAGGGGGAGATTGTTGAGGCAATCTGTGGTCCGAAGTGACCAAGTGTTTTGATGTTTGGGCAAAGGGTTTAAGTTAGGTTTACCCTTGTGATCTTATATGTGTATGTTGAGCGTGTAGGTTGTACAGGTTACACATATGGACTTGGCTGGACGGCCTCAGCATGGTGAAGGGTGGCATGAAGACAAGCTGGAGGCTTGTGTGCACCCGAGGGACTTTGGAGAGCAGGGACGATGAGCTGATGGGTGCGGACTTCGAGGCATGCGTGAAGGATGACATGGAGGCAAGCTGGAGGCTTGTGTGCATCCGAGGGACGGGAGCCGAAGATGAAGAGGGCACGAAGGCAATAGTCGAGGCTGCGGATGAGGAGTCAGTCGAGTCATGAGGGTACGAGTGTTGTGTGATTGTACTCAGGAAATCCTAGGGTTTGAGTGCGGAGTGAAATGTACTCAGGAAGGGTAACCTTAGGTGGGTGAGTAGACCGACTGGCCTGGGGGCAGTCGACTGAGGGAACTCAGAAGGGTTCTGGCCGGAGACCAATCGACTGCCCTCGGGGCAATCGACTGGTAGGTGGCTGGTGAGTTGGCTGAGAATTCGAACGTTGGGGGTGCAACGTTCGAATTTCAGTGGCACCAATCGACTGCCCTGGGGGCAGTCGACTGGTGGCGAGGGTTTCAGCCCGAATCTTATTTAAAGCGAACCTCGTGGTGGCTGAGATTCTTGACGAAACAAGCTTGGTTAAGGCTTATTAGTAGTCTCTTTATGCTCAGAGGTTTGCTTGGGATTGTGGCGAGGTTTCTCCACCCACAAGGAGCTACAAGGGCAAGCCGAAGGTTATCCGGGGATTGATCCACCGACGAATTCTTGGATTAGTCACCCGTCCGGGGTGGATACCAAGTAAACCTGGTTTGTTAGCATTGTTCTTTATTATTAGTTTATTTTTATTCGTATTTCCTCTGCGCAACTAACAACCGTGTAGAGATGTCAACGAAAAAGTGTTATTCACCCCCCCCCCCTCTAGCACACTAGTCGTTCTATCAAGGGTTTGGTTTTCGGCCAAGTCAAGAAGAAGATCTCGGTTGGAGTGCCTCGGTGATCTCGGTTCCCGGTAGACCATTGCATACACGACGTCGGGGAAGGGAGGGACATAAGGTAGAAGGCCGCGAGGTAATCGGGAAGGTATAATTCTTTCCCAAGCTCCTTACGTAATAATGTGTCATGTTTTATTTGCCTTGTCATTTTAGGTTAATTATTTAATTGTTTTGATTTTGTATCGTAGCCAATAATTAAATAATTGGACCCCGACCATAAACACAAAAACCAGCGATCCACTCGTCGCCTTTTCAGCGGTCGAACGGTCAAGCAAATTACAAGGCTCGATCTTTGTGATTGGCCGAGTTGTAATTTGGATTGTTCGATACGGCACGAGATGGTCGTTGGGAGACGGGTCTCCATTCGGATTAATTTTTAATCCGTGGACATGGAGAGGTCTCTCAAGGATGACCAAGTATTCGCTTAGGAAACCCGCCAAGCAATACCCAACAATTGGTATCAGAGCTGAGATTTTCGGCTTTGTGTGTTTGAGGATTGGTTAATTTTTTGCATTTTCATACATTTTATTTTGCTGGATGATATGTGGATGTGCGTAGGCTAACTTTGTGTTGTAGGCACGAGATTCTAACTTATCATAGCCAAATAATGGTTGTATGAATGGTTGTGCAATTTATTGTAAATTAATTAATCCTCGGGGTTGACGAGGCTAGGTATTTAATTTTTGTAACTAAATATGGCACATATTTAGCCGAGCTATTAATTTTACTTTCGATCTAGTTTTCATGTACACTCCTTTGTGGAGTATAGAATCGATGATGTAAATAATTAGCTAGTCATTTCGGCTCGGAGATCCCTCAAGGTAGCTTGCGCAGAAGGAAGGGAGGAGCGGATGAAGTGACGACACGACTAGAGGCGCATTAGAGACCAAGACCATGAAAGTTGGAAAATCTAGGATTTTCTATATTTTTCATATGTTGGTTATGTGCTTGTTGTGTGGTTGTGCTAGTTAAAATTCCTCGAAATAAATTACTAAGTGGGAGAGGGACCCTAAGGGTCCCATGGCCTCCATTGCAATCTAATATGTGATGCGAACAAGCCCGCGCGTTGGCTCTGAGTGCCTTTCTTCACAACGGATAGACTTGTTCTACGGATCACAAGGTCAGAAAAGATTATAGAGGATTATTGAAGAGCGTGTGTACTTCCCTAACGGAAGGCACATAATCCTAAATAATTCTCTCAGTGTCGTGCAATGGTAAACACTTAGATACAATTATTAGTATCCTCCCTAACGGAGTCACTGCTAATAACTTGTAGGGTTGAAGTTGACCAACTATTAATTTTACTTGTCAAAAATTTAGGTTGACAAGATAGTAAGATTAATGGGTAAAACCTTCTCTAACGAATTTAGGGTTTGTATACGTCCACACTAACGTGGCATGCAAATTCTCGGTGTTTGAGATGTTGGATGATTTTGAAAATTTATTATTTTGAGGAATCAATTTATTTTCGATTTCTAATGTAGTGTATGTTGTGATTCTTAGATTTTTCAAAATGACCTTTAACCCACTAGCTACAATACTTAAGGAAAATAAACTTACTGGCCCAAACTACATAGACTGGAAGAGGAAACTTGACATTGTCCTCACTGTTGAAGAGTACAAATATGTACTCTTCGAGAAATGTCCGAAAAGGCTTAGAGAGGACTCTGGTGAAGAGCAGAGGGAGCGTTACAAGAAGTGGGTCAAGGAAGATGAGATGGTGCGATGCTACATTCTGGCATCTATGTCGAATGTGCTGCAACATCAGCATCAGGTCATGCCCACTGCTAGTGACATGATGCTGAACCTTAAGGAGCTCTTCGAGCACCAAGGTCGAGCTGCTAGGCAGGTCGCGATGAAGAGTTTGATGACGACCACTATGGTCAAAGGAACACCCGTAAGGGATCATGTCCTAAAGATGATGGCTCACCTCAATGAGATTGAGGTACTAGGAGCACAAATCGACGGGGAAACCCTGGTCAATATTGTACTTCAATCTCTGCCTAGGAGTTTTGAGCAGTTCAGGCTCAACTACAATATGAACAAACGTGAATATACGTTGGGTGAACTGCTAGGAGAACTCCAGGCGGCAGAGGGTCTCTTTTGTCAGAACTCGCAGGCCTTAGTAACTCAAAGGGTTTCTTCTTCTGTGCCGAAAGGCAGAATGAAGAAGAAACAAGGAGGATTCAAGAAGGCAGCAGCATCGCAGGGACCTCGGAATGGCATGAAGAAGCTGAAAGGCAAGTGATTCACGTGCAAGCAAACTGGGCACTGGAAGGCGAACTGTCCCCGTCGTCAAGACAAAGGTATTTCTATGTGCTTAGTCGTTGAAACATGTTTAGCGGCGCTATCTACCAGTACCTGGTGTGTAGATATGGGAGCCACTGACCATGTCTACAATACTTTACAGGGGTTCCAGGAAACCCGACGGTTAGCTGATAGATAAATCGTGGTCTACATGGGCGATGCTACGGAAGTGGTAGCAGTTGCAGTGGGACTTTTTTATTTGTCTTTTGAGAGAAATAAAGTGTTAGTTTTGAGAGATTGCTTATATGTACTCTCATTTAGAAAGAATTTAATTTCAGTTTCTAAGTTGATAAAGGATGGATATTCTATTGCTTTTGATAACAAAGTTGTTATAAAAAGAAATAGAGAGATTATCTATTCGGGTACTATGGTTGGCAATCTGTACACTCTAGAACCAACGACTTCCATGATGCAAACTGAGGTTAATAGCTCATCATCTAACTTAAATAAGAGAAAGGAGCCTTCTAAGATGAATCAGACGTATCTTTGGCACCTGAGGTTTGGTCATATTAACCTTAGTAGGATTCAGAGGTTGATAGCCGATGAGCCCCTAGGTTCATTCGTGGTGGAAGATCTCCCGACCTGTGAGTCTTTCTTGGAAGGTAAGATGACCAAGAGGCCTTTCAAGGCCAAGGGGTATAGGGCCAAAGACGTTCTGGAACTGATTCATTCTGACTTGTGTGACCCTATGTCAATCCAGGCTAGAGGTGGCTTTGAATACTTCATCACTTTTATTGACGATTATTCAAGGTATGGGTACATTTATCTGATGCGCCGCAAGTCTGAATGCTTTGATAAGTTCAAAGAGTTCAAGGTTGATGTGGAGAAGCGTCAAGGTAAAAGTATCAAAACACTACGATCAGATCGTGGTGGAGAGTACCTCTTTGGAGAGTTTAGGACATACTTATCAGAGGCTGGGATTCAGTACCAGCTAACTGCACCCGGTACACCCCAACAGAACGGAGTTACAGAAAGAAGGAATAAGACTCTTATGGAAATAGTTAGGTCAATGATGTTTTATTCTGATTTACCTGATTCGTTCTGGGGATATGCTCTAGATACAGCTGCGCATATTCAAAACATGGTACCATCTAAGTCAGTCCCTTCTACTCCTATAGAATTGTGGACTGGGCGAAAGCTTAGTCTAGGACATATTTGGATTTGGGGTAGTGCAGCACATGTGCTGAAGGGAGATACTGATAAGTTGGAATCTCGGACAAAAGTACGTTTGTTTGTGGGCTATCCTAAGGGAACAAAAGGTGGTATGTTCTATAGTCCTAAGGATCAGAAGGTAATCGTTAGCACGAATGCCAGATTTTTAGAAGAAGACTATGTGATGAACCACAAGCCCAAGAGTAGACTAATGCTTGAAGAGTTAAGTGGGGACGTTCCGACCTTAGGACCAATTGTACAAGAGGACACATCACAAGTCACTGCACCGCGTGTCATTGAGGATACATAGGTGGTACCTTGTCGCAGTGGGAGGGTTGTTAGACAGCCTGAGAGGTTCATGTTTTTGGGAGTACCTTGTCGCAATGGTAGGGTTGTTAGACAGCCTGAGAGGTTCTTGTTTTTGGGAGAGTCTTCGGACTTGGTCTCTAGTAAACATGAACTAGATCCCTGAACCTATGACGAGGCCCTCCAAGTTAAGGATGCAGATTCTTGGTAAAGGGCAATGAACTCTGAGATAGAATCGATGGATTCTAATCATGTCTGGGAGCTAGTAGAACCACCCCATGGTGTAAATGTCATTGGATGCAAGTGGATCTACAAGAGAAAGAGAGGATCAGACGGGAAGGTTGAGACATTCAAAGCAAGGCTTGTTGCAAAAGGGTACACTTAGAAAGAGGGTATCAATTATGAGGAGACCTTTTCGCCGATAGCCATGCTTAAGTCGATCGAGATTCTCTTATCTATTGCAGCTCATATGGACTATGAGGTATGACAGATGAACGTCAAGACAGCTTTCCTTAATGGAAGTCTTGAGGAGACCATCTACATGCAGCAACCAGAAGGGTTCATTACAAAGGGCAAAGAGCATCTAGTATGCAAGCTTAATAGATCCATTTATGGATTGAACCAAGCCTCACGATCTTGGAACATCCGCTTTGATGAAGTAATCCAGTCATATGGATTTATTCAAAGCCCAGATGAGTCATATGTATACAAAAGATGTGACGGAAACGTAGTGGTGTTTCTTGTACTTTACGTAGATGACATTTTGTTAATTGACAACAATGTCAAAGTGTTATCAGACGTAAGGGTCTGGCTATCAAAGTAGTTTGATATGAAGGACATAGGAGAAGCGGGACACATCCTTGGGATCAAGGTCATAAGGGATCGCTAGAAAAGGATGTTGTGCTTATCCCAAGCTTCATATGTTGACATTGTCCTGTCTCGCTTTAGCATGGAAACTCCAAGAAGGGTTTCCTACCCTTCAGGCATGGATTTTCTCTATCCAAGGAGATGTGTCCGAAAACATCAAAGGAAATAGAGGAAATGAAAGTTCTTCCTTATGCTTCGGCAGTAGGAAGCCTCATGTATGCTATGTTGTGCACGAGACCAAATATCTATTTTGTCGTGGGCATGGTTATATTGAAATACCTGTGACAAACTGCGGTAAAGCATATATTGAAATACCTGTGACGGACTAGGGATTATATGCTAGTTTACCGTGCAGACCAATTAGTCCCTGTGGGTTATACGAACTCAGATTTCCAGTCAGACAGGGACAAGAGTAAGTCTACATCAGGGTTTGTGTTTACCTTAGGAGGTGGAGCCATTGTTTGGAGGAGTGTCAAGTAGAAATGCGTGGCGGACTCCACCATGGTAGTTGAGTATGTGTCAGCCTCAGAGGCAGCCAAGTAAGTTGTATGGCTCAGAAACTTCATCATGGACTTGGATATGATTCCTGGTTTGTCCAAATCAATCACAATCTTTTATTATAACAGTGGTGCAGTTGCAAACTTGAAGGAACCACGAGCCCATAAGGCGAGTAAACACATAAAGCGCAAGTACTACTTGATACGAGAAATCGTAAAGCGAGGAGAAGTGGTTGTCGCCAAGATTGCATCAGAGGACAACCTGGCAGATCCTTTCACTAAAGCTCTTCCAGCTAGAGCTTTTGATCAACATGTGGAGTATATGGGAGCCAGATGTATGGCAGTGAGAGAACAGCAAAGACTTTAAGTATAAGTGGGAGATTGTAAGATGTGTATACTGAAAGACATGATTTCTTTTATATGAACATCTTTATTTTGAAAAGAGAATCACAACTACACTAGGTGCCTATTTATATTAGTACATGCATAAAGTCCATTACTTCGCATTGTAGATAACATGGTGTGTGATGTCACATAGAAGATTATGTTATTAGTTCCTTGCCTAGTATAAGTAGAGGCTCACAATCGAGATGGAATTGGACAAACCATCGGGATGGTTGTAATGTAATTAGGTGTGGTTGGTCTTGACCATAGAATTACATTAGTGTACTTTGAGTACATTGAGCAGGACCGAAACCAGAGGTTATCCAATTTGTACTGACTCGATAATTGGATAGGACTTCAGATTTTATTATGAAGTACGATCCCTTAATCCCGATATAATAACGGGCATATATTATTAATTATTGCCTCTTTGATTTACCAATGGGCGAGATCTATTTTGTTAGATCGATAGACCCGGTAAGTTGGGAGATAATATTAATAATATGATGTGTTGTTGATTATTGATGGAATCCGTGTCCTGGTGAGTCGGGATGATGATGCCCCCTTGATGAGCTGAAAAGGTTCATCATGCTAAACCCTGCAGGTGGATTAGATCCGGCATGATGATAAGGTTGAGTGGTACTAATCAAGGATCTAGAAGTTAATTAATTTGAATTGTTAGTAATTTAAATTAATTAATGGGAATTCAATATCTTAAACACGGGGAGATGGACGACTCGTAATATGTGGAGCCCATATGAAAATATGGGAGTTGATGAGGAAGTTCAATTAAGATCCTTTAGTGGAATGGATCTTAATTAATGAATCGGGTTTAGATCCATTGGTGGGCTAAGATCCAACTCCTTGTCTTGGTCCCTACCTTAGCCCTATAAATACCCAAGGAGATCATGAAACCAAGGTTTAATCCAAGAGAATACACCCAAGGCCTCTCCCCTCTCATCTCTCTCTCTTCTCTCTCCTAGGGCATCCGGCCGGCGACAAGGAGAAGGGGCTTCTCCCCTTCGGTCCTTCTACTCTTCTTCACCAAGCTCCGACTGTGACTCACATAGACAAGGAAGAGAAGTCCTCTACCTTTTGTGGTGCTCAGCGAGGATGAAGAAGCCGCCGGCGGCCGGTGGGAAGTGGCGCAAGAGGGATTTGCGGCGGCGCCGCAAGGGTGAAGAAAAGGGGAGTTCCGGCCAGCTCTGAGTGAGGGAGAAGGACCTTCTTCTCCTCCTTCATCTTCTTCTCCTTCCTCTCGAGGTCAGCAGCTAGTTCGGTGGCCTGAGGGCAGCTCCGACGGTCGGCAGCGTAAAGGAAGAGGAGGGAAGGTTGCGGCGAGAAAAACCATAGGAGCTAGGGTTTGGTTTTCGGCCAAGTCAAGAAGAAGATCTCGGTTGGAGTGCCTCGGTGATCTCGGTTCCCAATAGACCATCGCCCACACGACGTCCGGGAAGGGAGGGACATAAGGTAGAAGGCCGCAAGGTGATCGGGAAGGTATAATTCTTTCCCAAGCTCTTTACGTAATAATGTGTCATGTTTTATTTGCCTTGTCATTTTATGTTAATTATTTAATTGTTTTGATTTTGTATCATAGCCAATAATTAAATAATTGGACCCCGACCATAAACACAAAAGCCGGCGATCCACTCGTCGCCTTTTCCATGGTCGAACGGTCAAGCAAATTACAAGGCTCGATCTTTGTGATTGACCGAGTTATAATTTAGATTGTTCGATACGACACGAGATGCTTGTTGGGAGATGGGTCTCCATTCGGATTAATTTTTAATCCGTGGACATGGAGAGATCTCTCAAGGATGACCAAGTATTCGCTTAGGAAACCCTCCAAGCAATACCCAACAATATCAAGAACTAAAGTCAGTGGCGAAGAAGAGTGTTAAAAATTATCACCAACTCATGGATGCATTTGGACTTTTCCATAGCTTTCCATGATTTCCAAATCCCTCTAGAATTTTTTAAGTGTCCTTAGCTTAGTCTTAAAACCTGCCTTCATTAACATACTTGGGGTCGTACAGATGTGTATATCTCCACAATGATATGATATTATCCATTTTGGATCTAAATCCTCATGGTTTTGATCTTAGGCTCTACCCAAAAGGTCTCATGCCAATGGAGATACTTTCCATCCTTTTAAACACATGATCTTTTTAATTTCTAACCAATGTGGGATTTTGATTGATCCCCAATAATTTTCTCCTCAAATGAAAGACCAACATTGCTCCGGGCCTCTCTGCAAGTATCCAATCACTCTTGACCTACTTCGGGCCTCCCCGTGAGCATTCGGTCATTCTTTGACTTATTCTGAGTCTCTTCATGAGCATCCGACCTACTCCGAGCCTCCGGACATCCCTGTGAGCATCTGTTCACCTTTTGACCTTCTCCAAACCTCTCCACGAGCATCCGACCTATTTCGGGCCTCCAGGCTTCCCTACGAGCATCCGCATCTGGTCACTCTTGACCTGCTCTAAGCCTCCCTGTAAGCATCTGACCTGCTCTAGGCCTCTCGTCTTCCTTGCGAGCATCCACATCTAGTCACTCTTGACCTACTCTGAGCCTCCCCTCAATTTCGTTCAAGGATCCTCCAGGCACATGGTCTGAACTATAGCTATGATACCACTTGTTAGGACCTAAGGATGTGTATATTTTAATAATGACATGATATTATCTACTTTGAGCTTAAGCCCTTATAGTTTTGGTATTGAGCTCTACCTAAAAAGTCTCATACCAATGGAGATACTTTTCATCCTTTTAAACTCATGATCTTTTTTATTTTTAACCAATGTAAGACTTTGATTAATCCCCAACAAACATCATTTGATTCCACTAAGATATTGCATGGGATTTTTTTTATATAAGAGAATTTAAGGTTGAGGTCAGGTAAATTATCTTTCTTTAAGAAAATATTACCTAAACCCTAATGGTTTATTAAAAATAGTCTCAGGAAGGAACATTCTAAATTTTGAATCTGAATGAAACTTTCAAAAGACTTGTGGGTGTTGGATCGAGAAACACGATAGAGGGGGGGTGAATATCGTGAAAACTTTTCGGATAAGATTAGGAGAAAATACGCAGCGGAATTAAAACAAATGCACAAGGAACACAAGTATTTTTACTTGGTTCGGAGTCGCGGTCGGCTCCTACTCCAAGGCCCACGGTCCTTGACCGTTTACTGCGGGAAATTCTATATTCGCGCAAAGATTTACAAATTTAATACAAGAATAGTGCAGTAAGTAAATGAATACACTTTTCGTTACCAACGCTCGGTGTGGATCGTACTTCAGAGCAGAGGGTCGTCGTCGGTGCTAGAGTCTCGAGATCGGAGTTTGCCGGAGCAGAGCACTTGAACGAAAAGCGTAGAGGTGTTGGAATGTTGTGTTGATGAAGCCTCGGGGTCAAGCCCCTTTTATAGTGCTCCTAGGGGCGCCTGATTCGTTGGGGGCTCCTGACACGTGCCTTCAGATAGGAGAAACATCATCCGCAGCTCGGTCAGCGCTTATCCCTTCCGAATCGGCCTCTGGAGCTGACTGGGGCGCTCGGGACCTCCCGGGAGCCCAGCTTGACTTGGTCCGCTGGCTTCGTGGCTGATTTTGCTTCGACTCCTCTTTGGCTTTGACCTTGGGCGCCCGGGACCTCCCGGGCGCCTAGCCCAGCTGCCTGCCCCTCTCTTTTGGGGCATTCTGAGCTGCAGAAACACACTCCTTCGGTCCCTGCATTCAACGTTAGTTCCAAAACAAACAAAGCAAGATATTAGTCCATTTTTATAGTCGTAGCTGTCTTGGTTCTGACTTCAGGTCTCCCAAATGGAACCCTAAGTCGAACCGACACCTACTGTTCCCTCGACGGGGAACGCGTCCTCACCTACTCCTCTCAGGAGAGTTTACCTTTTGCCAACCGGCTCCTCCGGTTGGACTTTTGCCCGATTCACCTGACCAGGTCTTCGTGCCCAGTCCTCGACTAGGACTTCGTGCCCACCTTCCGAGCAGGTCTTCGGTGCCCACCTTCCGAGCAAGTCTTCGGTGCCCAACCCCTTGCCAGGACTTCGTGCCCAGTCCTTGACCAGGACTTCGTACCCAATTCCCCAAACCAGGACTGATTGCCTAGGTTTACTAGGACTTTCTTCCACTTTGGTTACTTCTCTCTTAACTCCCCTTTGTCTGTTCAATGTATCACTGACTTAAGTAAATTATCAAACATTAAAACACTTAGAGGCGAACATCATTGATGCAACTTGCACCAACAATCTCCCCCTTTTTGATGTTTGACAATAACTTAAGTTAGATTGGTTTAAAGGGCTAACTTACAATCCTTGGGATCAAAAGAAAATAAAAAATTGATATAAGTTTTGAAAATGCATTTTTGATCCTATAGAAAAAATAGAAAAAAAAATTTCTAACTTTCACTCTCCCCCTTTTTGAAAAACATTTTGATTAATTGATCCTTTGGTAAGAGAGAGAAAAAAATTATTTCTAACTTAAGGCGCATCTCTCCCCCTTTGTCACACATCAAAAAGAAACCAAAAATTACTTGCACCAACAATAACACATTTTGTTCTTTTGAAAATACTTAGTATAGAATTTTTGAAAGCATAGTAGTACTAAGTACTTAAATTTCTAGAATAAATCCATTTTGAAGAGTATTGTTCAAATTTGAAAAATGTTTTGTATTTGTAAGAAAATGTTTCTTAAAAAAACTTTAGAAAAGAGATTTCATGAATACCAATACTTTTGAGTTTTTGAAAGCCATGCAAGTACTTTTGAACAATATTATGCAATTTTTTGACAATCTAAGTGTTGGATGGAGAGAGCCGATAGAGGGGGGGTGAATATCGGAAAGCGTTCGGATTTGAGATAGAGAAATTGCACAGCGGAAGATTAAAAACAAAAACACGCGAACACAGATATTTTTACTTGGTTCGGAGCCTAGGTCGACTCCTACTCCAAGGCCCACGGTCGTTGACCGGGCAATTCTATATTTTCACAAAAACGGTTTACAAATCAATATTACAATTGCAGTATCGTAAACACAAAAAGGAAATTGCTCTTCGTTACCGATGTCTGATATAGATTGACTTTTCGGAGCGGAGGGACGTCGTCGGCTCGAGTTGGGAGGTTTCCGGAGCAGAGCGCGGGAGCAGAAGAGCGTAGAAGAGTTGAATGAATTTTTTTTTTGAGCCTTGGGGTCGAGGGCCCTTTATATAGCCCTGGGGGCGCCCGGATCGTCGGGGGCGCCCCCCACCCCCCACATGTCGGTCGATCCGGCATTTGCTCGGTCAACTTCTGATCTCTTCAAATTCGGGATCAGCTTTGACCGGGGTGCCCGGAACGCTCGGGGCGCCCGTTTTGACCGGGTCAATCTCTCATCTGTTGGCTTCGAGAGGAGATACTTCGGTAGTTGGCGCTGGGGATGCCCGCAGCATGCGGGGCGCCCGCGCGATGGGGGCGCCTAGAGCATCCGGGGCGCCCCGACAGTCAACTGTCGAAGCGGATTTTGCTCCTGCTGGTTGGTCTTCACCTTGGGGGCGCCAGGAACATCCGGGGCACCCTGCTCAGCTTCTGCCTCACTCCTTTGAGGCTCTCTGAGCTGCAGACACTCAGTCCTTCGGTCCTGCATCCAGTGTTAGTCCAAAAAGCAGTAACATATTAATTTTTATACAGCCTTAGCTGTCTTGGTTCTGACTTTGAGCTTCCAAAATGGAGCCCTAGGTTGAACCGACGCCTACTGTTCCCTCGACGGGGAATGCGTCCTCACCTACTCCTCTCGGGAGAATGTACCTGATGCCAACCGCTCCTCTGGTTGGACTTTTGCCTAGCGGTCCTTCGCCAGGTCTTGGATACTGAGCTGTCCTTCGCCCGGTGCCTAGCATTCCTTCGCTAGGACTTCAGTCCCAAGCTGTCCTTCGCCTGGCGCCTAGCAGTCCTTCGCTAGGGCTTCAGTACCCTGGCATTCCTTCGCCAGTGCCTAGCAGTCCTTCGCTAGGACTTTTTACCCTGGCATTCCTTCGCTAGTGCCTAGCAGTCCTTCGCTAGGGCTTTGTTTCCTGGCAGCCCTTCGCCAGGTGCCTAGCAGCCCTTCGCTAGGGCTTTGTTTCCTGGCAGCCCTTCGCAAGGTGCCTAGCAGCCCTTCGCTAGGACTTTTCCTGCACACTTGAGTAACATTGTTAGATCACCAATAATACTTAACTTTAAACCCTTTGCCAATATCAAAACAAGGTTCGATATGGTGCGTCCTGCACCAACAATCTCCCCCTTTTTGATTTATGGCAACACGATTCAAAGTTATGTAAAAATTACAACAGTTTAAGCAAGAAGGTTAAGACCAATTAAACATAGCAATTCTGAACAGTCTAAAACCAATGTAATTTGAACAGAAAAAATTTTTTCTCATACTCCCCCTGAATCATTGTGTTATAAAATAATTAACTTAACACTTAACTTTGACCCTTCCTCCCCCTTTGACATATATCAAAAACAAACATGGGTGAACAGGTATCTAACAGGGATTTTTGAGTTTTTCTGAGTGCTTCATGTTTTTGACAAAGTGTTTTTCAAAAATAGAGTAAAAGTATTTTCATTAGCAAAACTTTTTACACTTAGATAATTTTCCATTATGAGAAGTTTTGCAGGCCTTAAAATTAAAAAAACTTTTACTTATAAGGAAAAAAATTTACGTAGGCAAAATTTCCATTTCTGAAGCCAAATTTCCAAAAAAAATCAACTTTTAGAGTTAGGAAAAAAATTTGTTTACTAAAGAAAATTTTGCACATTTAGACGAATTTGCTTGGAAACACTTTGTGCATTTTGAAAAACATAATTCTTAAGAATTTTCTAGGCAAGTTTTTCCCAAAAGAAAACTTTATTTAGAAATATTTGCCAAAATTTTCAAAAAGTTTTGCTCAGACAAATTTACTAAGAAAAATTTTACTTAGAAAAAACATGTACTTAAAAACATTTGAAACATTTAGACATACTTAAAAAATTTGAAGCACTAGAAATACTTGAAAGCACTTGAAGTAGTTTGAAATTTTAACAGCACTTGGCACTTAAAAACAATTTGAAGTACTTAGAAATTTTTAAAGTACTTTAAAAAAAATTCTTAGAGCAATTTTAAAGTACTTAGAAATACTTAGCTTTTTGTGAAAACGAGATAAAAATTTCTCCCTCTTTTCTATTTCGCTCCCCCTTGGCCATATATCAATAAGGAGGTTTTGAAAGAAGATTTAAGAAAGAAATGTGTGTATCAGAGTTTATGAGCTTTGAAAAAAAATACTTGTTATAATTCTGAAAGTATAGCAAGTAACTTAAATTGTACCAATGAAAGCTCCACTTTGAAAAGTATTGTGAATTTTAGAAAATATTTTGTATTTGTAGGCAAGTTTTTAGAAAATTCACGTACTTAGAATACTATTGCCTTAGAAAAGTATTAGTACTCTTTGAAAACATTATATTTTGAAAAATAGAAGTACTTTTGAAAGATATTATGCATTTTTTTAAAAATTATAAGTACTTTTTAAAAAAAAAAATATGTATTTTTGAAAAATATGCAAGTACTTAAAAAAACAGATTGAGCCTTTTTGGAAAGTCTAGGTATTGTTTTTGAAAACTATTACACCTTGAAAAATATAAATAATTTCTGAAAAGTATTATGCATTTTGAAAACATAATATTTTACTTGACTAGGTTTCTTTTCCAGTCTGACACAATCCTAGGAAACCTTGTTAGCTGCAAGGACATTTTCCTAAGTGTCCTGGAAATTTTCAAGACTCAAGCAAATATTATTTCTAAGCAGAATTTTGATAATCCAAAATGATAGTACTTAGAAAATATATGCTAGTACATTTTAAAAAATGTGTGAACTTTTGAAGACACAATATTTTACTTGACTTGGTTTATCATTCAGTCTGACACAATCACAGGAAACCTTGTTGACTATAAGGACATTTTCCTAAGTGTCCTAGAAATTTCTCCAACCCAAGTAAATATTATTTCAAAGATAATTTCATAAGCCACAAAAATTTTGAAAAATAAAATAATAGTATTTTGAAAAAAAAATTATTTAAGTTTTCAAAAGGATTTTAAACGTCCAGTGCATGAAAACATATAATTTTGAAAATGTTCAATAATTCTTTTAATTTGATCTCCCCCTAAACTTGACCCAGTCCTAGGAAGCTTGTTGACTACAAGCGATCTTCCTCTGAGTTTTAGGGTTTGATTTAAATTATAAGAATTATTTAATAACTTCAAAACAAATAATTGCCAAAAGAAATTTCAGAAATTCTTCTTTTGACTCAAACTCCCCATAAATTTTACACATCCTAGGAGTCCTTGTAGATCATGAAGTGGACCTTCCTCTGTGTCTTTAGGGTTTATTAAAATCAAAAGAAACAATTTTGAACAACCTTCTGAGTATGATAACTTTCAAGGAGATAAATTTGAAAACATAACTTGAAATGTTAGCACAGTTTTCGAAAAACATTTTGAAATGATGATAATTTTCAAACAGATAGTAGTATACGAAGGTTTTTGAATCAATTTTTGAAAACCTTATTTTGAGATGATAATAGGTTTTAGAGCATAAGGTTTTTTTTTTTGAAAAATTTGAATTTTTCAAAAAAGATTAAGAAGAACTCCCCCTGTATCCGACACAGTATGTCTTTTATCTAAGTTCCTTAAGGGACTTCAGTGTTGACCAGGTTGACTAGGGTTTGACTATGTTGACCGAGGTTAACTCAGTTTACTAAGTTTGACCGATTAATAACTAAATCAAACAGGCCTTGGATTCTATCTAAAATGTGTCTATTGTGATATTTAACATGAAATTCACTATTTTGAAAAAAATAGGGTACAGTAAACTAAATAAATTTGTAAAATAGAGATAATTTTGAATAACTCTTGCACACCTTTTTATTTAAAAGGATAGTGAATTATGCTTTTAGGTCCTAGATGTCTCACCCAGTTCTACGTGATCAAGCATGTTAACCTTATAGGTTTTATGAGACAAATTTTAGTAGAAATAAGAAGTTATTTTGAAAAATCATGATTAATTTTGAAAAAGTTAAATTAGCAATTGTTTTTGAATTTATTTTGAAAAAGAGTGTTTGAATCTACGATCAATTGGAATTTGTGTTAGATTTGAATTTGACAAGAAGTAACTTGAATTTGAATTTCAAAAATTGGCTTCCAGGTCTTGGCGAGGCACAAGGCCTTCTTTGGTCGTAGCCTTATTGGATCATCAACCCTTTCCTTGACAAAGCCTTTTAGTGAAATTTCATTTTCAAAATTACTTTTTGAAAAATTCTGGTCTAACTAGTTTGGGTCTTGGATCGGTAGCTTCGGCTAGTTCCACCATAAAGGTTTCCCTAACGTACTATCATCTCACCTCCACCCAATACTATGTTGTTCAAATTTCAGTTAAACCATTTTAGTCCTTAATCTAACCAGTCCTAATTCTAAGCAAAAAAATTAAAAGCAACATACAATTAAAGCAAACAAGAAAAAAAATGATCTAAGTTACATCATAATCGAAATAAAACTTTGGTTTTTTAAAATCAGCATAGTTGTGAATTAAATTTTCTAACGTATTAACCTTAACTAATTTATAAGATTCAATCATATTATTCATGGTAAATAATGGATTTTGAAATACTGTAAATTTACCTCTAAATTTCTTTATGGAGGTCTCCCTCTTGATTTTAATCATCTTTCTTTTGCTTGATTGTTTCTTCAGTAATTTATAGTGGTCGCGAGTCAACCGGACCAGTTTGGGTCGATCTCCTCCATTGTCTTCTGATTCCGAGTCTGAATCGGACTTGGGTACAGGTTGAGGCTTCTTCTTTGATGGTTCTCTTGGAGCTTTTCCTGCAATAGAAATTACACCTTCCTCGACCATTACAGCATTTGTTTGATTACTTAATTGTAATTCAAAAAAGATTCGAAATTGGTTACCATTTTTGTCTCAGTCAATTTGTCTTCTAACTCTGGTTTGGATTCGTGTTCAGACTCTGACTCGGCTGTTTGTGCTTGGGCCGAAAATGCAAAATCTTCTTGTATCTCAATATTGGAGCTCTCTTCGTGTAGATTGATTAGCTTTTCCCACATCTCCTTGGCACAGTTGAAGGATCCGACCCGCTTCAGTTCTTCTTTGGTCAGGCCGCATTGTAAGATTGTTGTAGCCCTTGCATCTGTCTCGATCTTCCTCAGAGTTGGTTCATCCAGTTTGTCCCAAGTGATTGATGTTCCTTCTTCTGTGGGGAATGTGAACCCCGTTTGGATTATCAACCATAAATCCAGATTGGCCTTCAGGTGGGATTCCATTAGACTTCTCCAGGAGTTGAAATTTTCACCAGAGAAGAGCGGTGGACGGGCACTATTCTGGTTGGCCATTTAGTTTAAACCTCGTACACAAGAGAAACAACAGAAATGTACCAAGACTTGGTCTTGGATTAGTAGTGCGGGAGAGAGAAGAAATAGCCAAAAAAAATAATATTGCACGAATTTCGAGGCAGAGTAATAATAAAATAATAATAAAAATTTGTGATAATTTTTCTTTTGAAAAAGTTGGCTTTATCAATTCTGATTAGTAAAACAAGAATTAAAGAAAAATTTGCTCAAATTAAGATAGCACAAATTTTGAGAAAAGGCGGAGAAGATAAAAATAAAAGGCGGAGAAAACTTTGCTTAAATCCACCCACAGATATTATTTATTTGAAAATAAAAGGCGGAGAAGATCGAGTGGTGTTGATTAAAAAAAAGACAAGAAAATAAAAAAATTTCATAAATCCGAAAAACTCCCAAATTGGTGGTTGCACCAAATTTGAGCTTCCCCGCTCTAATACCACTTGTTGGATCGAGAGAGCCGATAGAGGGGGGGGTGAATATCGGAAAGCGTTCGGATTTGAGATAGAGAAATTGCACAGCGAAAGATTAAAAACAAAAACACGCGAACACAGATATTTTTACTTGGTTCGGAGCCTAGGTCGACTCCTACTCCAAGGCCCACGGTCATTGACCGTTTACTGTGGGCAATTCTATATTTTCGCAAAAATGGTTTACAAATCAATATTACAATTGCAGTATCGTAAACACAAAAAGGAAATTGCTCTTCGTTACCGACGTCCGATGTAGATTGACTTTTTGGAGCGGAGGGACATCGTTGGCTCGAGTTGGGAGGTTTCCGGAGCAGAGCCCGGGAGCAGAAGAGCGTAGAAGCGTTGAATGAATTGTTTTTTTGAGCCTTGGGGTCGAGGGCCCTTTATATAGCCCTGGGGGCGCCCGGATCGTCGGGGGCGCCCCCCCCCCCCCCCCACGTGTCGGTCGATCTGGCATTTGCTCGGTCAGCTTCTGATCTCTTCAAATTCAGGATCAGCTTTGACCGGGGTGCCCGGAACGCTCGGGGCACCCGTTTTGACCGGGTCAAGCTCTCATCTGTTGGCTTCGAGGGGAGCTGCTTTGGTAGTTGGCGCTAGGGGCGCCCGCAGCATGCGGGGCACCCGCGCGATGGGGGCACCCGGAGTATCCGGGGCACCCCGACAGTCAACTGTCGAAGCGGATTTTGCTCTTGCTGGTTGGTCTTCACCTTGGGGGCGCCCGAACATCCGGGGTGCCCTGCTCAGCTTCTGCCTCACTCCTTTGAGGCTCTCTGAGCTGCAGACACTCAGTCCTTCGGTCCTGCATCCATGGTTAGTCCAAAAAGCAGTAACATATTAATTTTTATACAGCCTTAGCTGTCTTGGTTCTGACTTTGAGCTTACAAAATGGAGCCCTAGGTCGAACCGACGCCTACTGTTCCCTCGACGGGGAACGCGTCCTCACCTACTCCTCTCGGGAGAATGTACCTGATGCCAACCGCTCCTCTAGTTGGACTTTTGCCTAGCGGTCCTTCGCCAGGTCTTGGATACCGAGCTGTCCTTCGCCCGGTGCCTAGCATTCCTTCGCTAGGGCTTCAGTCCCAAGCTGTCCTTCGCCTGGCGCCTAGCAGTCCTTCGCTAGGGCTTCAGTACCCTGGCATTCCTTCGCCAGTGCCTAGCAGTCCTTCGCTAGGACTTTTTACCCTGGCATTCCTTCACTAGTGCCTAGCAGTCCTTCGCTAGGGCTTTGTTTCCTAGCAGCCCTTCGCCAGGTGCCTAGCAGCCCTTCGCTAGGGCTTTGTTTCCTGGCAGCCCTTCGCTAGGACTTTTCCTGCACACTTGAGTAACATTGTTAGATCTCCAATAATACTTAACTTTGAACCCTTTGCCAATATCAAAACAAGGTTCGATATGGTGCTTTCTGCACCAACACTAAGTACTTTTGTAAAGAATATTATGCATTTCTGAGAAGTATAGGTACTTAGAAAAGAATTTTGAAAACCATAAGTACTTTTGAAAAGGATTAGACTTTGAAAAGTATAAGTACTGTTTTGAAACATATTAGTATTTGAAAAATATATGTACTTTTTGAAAAGATATTATGCATTTTGAAAACATAATATTTTACTTGACTAGGCTTCTTTTCCAGTCTGACACAATCCTAGGAAACCTTGTTAACTACAAGGACATTTTCCTAAGTGTCCTAGAAATTCTTCAAACTCAAGTAAATATTATTTTTGACCAGAATTTTGATAACCAAAAATGATAGTACTTTGAAAATATAAGCTAATGCATTTTCAAAAATATATGAATTTTTGAAGATATTATTTTACTTGACTTGGTTTATCTTCCAGTCTGACACAATCATAGGAAACCTTGTTGACTACAAGGACATTTTCCTAAGTGTCCTAGAAATTATGCAACCCAAGTAAACATTATTTCAAAAACAATTTCATAAGCCGCAAAACTTCTGAAAAATAGAATAATAGTATTTTGAAAGACTTATATTTTCAGTAAGATTTTAAAGATATACTTCATGAAAACATGTTATTAAATAATTCTTTTAATTTGACCTCCCCCTAAACTTGACACAGTCCTAGGAAGCTTGTTGACCACAAGTACTCTTCCTCTAAGTCTTTAGGGTTTAGTGCAGATCAAAGAAATTATCTAATAATTAAAAAATAAAAATTTAAAACTTGTCAGAAGTTTGACTCAGACTCCCCCTAAATCTGACACATCCTAGGAGTACTTTTAGATCATGAAGTGGATATTCCTCTGTGTCTTTAGGGTTTATCAAAGTCAAAGCAACAGGTAATTTTTGAAAATATAATTTTTCGGAAACACAAGTGATAATGATTTAAAGCACAGTTTTTGAAAAGTATTTTAAAAGAAACAAGAAAAACTCCCCCTGTACCTAACATCGTTTGACTCTATCTAAGTGCCCTAAGGAACTTTAGTGTTGTCCTAAGAGGCTTGTGTCTATTTGTGTGAGTCAAACAATTTTCAAAAGGATATAATTTTTGAAAACATATACTATATTGGCAATCAGTCAAGCATGAAAGTCATAAAAACATTATTATGTTGAGGCACTATTTTGAAAATATATTTTTAGAAAGTATTCTAACAATTTTGAAAAACTATTTTGAAAACTATTTTTTAATTTATTAGTCCTTAACATCTCACCCATTTTAGATGTCTCAATACAGCAAGCATGGTTGCCTTATGGGTGCATTGTGAGATTCTTGAATCATTTTACTTAATTTATTATTAAATCTAAGATTTGATTGAAACTTCTGTTAAATTTAAATCTAGCAATAGTAAAGTGAATTTGATTTTCAGTAATTGGTTTCCAGGTCTTGGCGAGGCACTAGGCCTTCTTTGGTCGTAGCCTTATTGGATCATCAACCCTTTCCTTGATAAAGCCTTTTATAGAAAATTCATCTTCAAGTTACTTCTTGAACGATTTTGGTTTAACTAGTTTGGGTCTTGGATCGGTAGCTTCGGCTAGTTCCGCCAAGATGGCTTCCCTAACGTACTATCATCTCACCTCCACCCAATACTAGGTTGTTCAAGATTCAAATAATTTTTTTCCTATAGCCGTTCTAAATTATGCATAAAATTTAAATATGAATGACATATCATACATTTAAAAGTAATAGCAAATGCATGACATGGCAATTATGCATGAGTCAAACAAGTTAGAAGGCATTTTAATTAAGTTTCTAAAAATGTATCAAATTCCCGATTTGATACATGTTGTGTGAACCTGCGAATATGCCAACCCACTTTGACATATTTAATGTTATTAATTTTAATTGTTATAGTTTGGGTAGAATTTTATTTCAATTCGAGTTTAAGTTATTTAAGATTTAGTTGGATTTAAGTTAATTAAGAATTAATTTAAATTAATTTAAGTTTGAATTAATTTGAAAATGAATAAATTTGTATTAATTTGAGTTTGAATTAATTAACAGTTAATTGAATTAATTTCAGATTGAATTATATTGAATTATTTTAAGTTTGAATTAATTAAGATTTAATTTAATTTGAATTAAATTTAATTTGAATTTGATTTAATTTGAATTTAATTTAATTTAAATTTTGAATTTAATTTAATTTTAATTTAATTTAATTTTAATTTTGAATTTAATTTAATTCGAATTTAATTTAATTTAATTTTGAATTTAACTTGAATTTGAATTTAATTTGAATTTTGAATTTAATTTAATTTAATTTTGAATTTAATTTAAATTTTGAATATAATTTGAATTTTGAAATTTGAATTTAATTTAATTTGAATTTAATTTAATTTGAATTTGATTTAATTTGAATTTAATTTAATTTGAATTTAATTTGAATTAATTAATGTTTGAATTATTTGAATTAATTTGAATTTGAATTTAATTTAATATAAATTTAATTTGAATTAATTAAAGTTTGAATTATTTGAATTAATTTGAATTTAATTTAATTTGAATTAATTGAGATTTATTTGAATTAATTGAGATTTATTTGAATTAATTAAGATTTATTTGAATTAATTGAGATTTATTTGAATTAATTGAGATTTTAATAATTAAGGTTGAAATGGTTAATTAATAGTTGTGGGTTTAAGTTCATCATTTTCATTATTTCGAAAATTTCTGACTCATCCACTATTTCTTCTTTATCTATCTTTTCAAATTTTTCTAACAATTCAGATTTGTTTGAACCTTTGTGAACTTTATTAACTATGACCTTTATCTTAGATAGTTTCATATCCTCCTCATCCTCAAAATTACATCTTTTAGTATCTTCAAAGTAGGAGGAGTAATTTGGGCCACTAGTTAAAGTTTTGTAATAATTTTCAAGATTATCTAAAATTAAGTTATTATCTAGGAGAATTTCATCTTCAGGATTATTCTCAGAAATAATATTTTCAGAATTAACTTCTGGATTATCCTTAGGATTTTCAAATTCGAATTTAGAGTTATACAAAGGATTTTTAGATTTGAATTCAAAATTATCTAAAGGATTTTCAAATTTAGAATTATCCTTAAGATTTTTGAATTCAGATTTATCCTTAAGATTTTTGAATTTAGATTCATCCTTAATATTTTCCGAATTAATTTCTGGAATATCTTCAATATTATCATATTTGAATTTAGAATTATTCTTAAGATTTTCTGAAATAACAGATTTAATTTCAGAATCAGAATTATTTTTAATATTGTCAGAATTAATTTCAGAAATCATTAAGTTGACATTAAGAATTAAATAATTGATTTTTGATATTTTAGCATTATTTGCATTTTCTAACTGGTCATTCAAGATATTAACTTGACTATGCAATAATTCTAATTTATCAGAAAAATTAACTAAATTATCATAAGACATTGCAGAAATTTGTAAAATTTTTGGAACATAAATCTTACGTACCTTTGCCGGACACATAATTTTGTAGTGTCCGTATTTATCGCATTTGAAGCATCTGATGTGGTCCTTGTTCCTCCGGACTCCTAGTGCTGGTGCTTCCTTTGCCGCCGGTGGTGTAGATCGAGTTTTACGAGAGACACTGATTTTTATAGTGCCCTCTCTCCCTGCACGTGAAGCATATAACATGGAATTTAAAATTTGATATTTAAAATTAAAATGTACCTGATTCACCCCTAGGCTCCCCCTCAACTCCTGGCGTCGTTGCTCCGTCAGCGGTTAGTCCGGTGAAGAGCAGCCTGGCTCTGATACCACTTGTTGGATCGAGAAACACGATAGAGGGGGTGAATATCGTGAAAACGTTTCGGATAAGATTAGGAGAAAATATGCAGCGGAATTAAAACAAACGCACAAGGAACACAAGTATTTTTACTTGGTTCTGAGTCACGGTTGGCTCCTACTCCAAGGCCCACGGTCCTTGACCGTTTACTGCAGGCAATTCTATATTCGCGCAAAGATTTACAAATTTAATACAAGAATAGTGCAGTAAGTAAATGAATACACTTTTGGTTACCGACGCCCGGTGTGGTACTTCGGAGTAGAGGGTCGTCGTCGGTGCTAGAGTCTCGAGATCGGAGGTTGCCGGAGCAGAGCGCTTGAACGAAAAGCGTAGAGGCGTTGGAATGTTGTGTTGTTGAAGCCTCGAGGTCGAGCCCCTTTTATAGTGCTCCTGGGGCGCCTGTTTTATCGGGGGCACCTGACACGTGCCTTCAGATTGGAGAAACCTCATCCGCAGCTCGGTTAGCGCTTATCCCTTCTGAATCGGCCTCTGGAGCTGACTGGGGCTCCCGGGACCTCCGGGCGCCCAGCTTGACTCGGTCCGCTGGCTTCGTGGTTGATTTTGCTTCGACTCCTCTTTGGCTTTGACCTTGGGCGCCCGGGACCTCCCGGGCACCTAGCCCAGTGTTGTTTTGAAGTGATTCTTGCTGTCTGCTTATTTGGCTTTGACCTTGGGCGCCCGGGACCTCTCGGGCGCCTAGCCCAGCTGCCTGCCCCTCTCCTTTGGGGCGTTCTGAGCTGCAGAAACACACTCCTTCGGTCCCTGCATTCAAGGTTAGTTCCAAAACAAACATGGCAAGATATTAGTTCATTTTTACAGTCGTAGCTGTCTTGGTTCTGACTTCGGGTCTCCCAAATGGAACCCTAAGTCGAACCGACGCCTACTGTTCCCTCGACGGGGAACGCGTCCTCACCTACTCCTCTCAGGAGAGTTTACCTTTTGCCAACCGGCTCCTCTGGTTGGACTTTTGCCTGATTCACCTGACTAGGTCTTCGTGCCCAGTCCTCGACCAGGACTTCGTGCCCACCTTCCGAGCAGGTCTTCGGTGCCCAGCCCCTTGCCAGGACTTCATGCCCAGTCCTTGACCAGGACTTCATGCCCAATTCCCCGAACCATGACTTATTGCCTAGGTTTACTAGGACTTTCTTCCACTTTGGTTACATCCCTATTAACTCCCCTTTGTCTGTTCAATGTATCACTAACTTAAGTAAATTGTCAAACATTAAAACACTTAGAGGAGAACATCATTGATGCAACTTGCACCAACAGTGGGCTCTTTAGAGAGGAAAGCGAAAGAGCCCCAAGCTTGAGGGCATGCTAACTGTTCTTTTCTCAGACCCATCTTGCATGCCCTTTGTTTTTTTCAAAGGACCCTCTAGGTTGAAGGAGAGTCTTGGCACTATGATAAATTACTGTCACATGATCTGTGATCTGATGGCTATGGGCTCAACTTATAGAAATAATCTTTTATAATGTAGGATAATTACTGCCATGTGATTTAGTGGTCACGAGTTCAACTTTCAAAAATAACTTTTTATAATACAGATTAGACGGTGTATAATAAATCATTCAACTTTTTACCAAAGGGCGTACCCAAGAATTGGTATTTACCAAATGGCGTACCATCGTTTCATTGTTACCAAAGAGCGCACTTATTTTAGTGAACTTCCTCTTATACCCCTCCTGCCAAGTACTGCATGTCTTTCTCTTTCTCTTTCTCTTTCTCTTTCTCAGTAATGAATTCTGAGACATCTGAAAATGTTTTTTCAGACTTTTTATTTTAAAATAATATATTATGGAATCGGGTAAAAAACGTAAGGTAAAAATCGAAAAAATATATCAGTTAAAAAAATATCTTATCCAACATAATTTCAAAAATATACAGAGATGATTTTTTATATTTGATTAATATAAATTAATATATTAAATAATATTTAATATTTATATTAATATAAAAAAAGGCCTCTGGGCCTGGGCCTGAAATCTTTTGATTTCAGGCCCAATGTGGGCCTGAAATCTTTTCATTTCAGGCCAGCATGGGCCTGAAATTTTTGAGTTTAGCCCACATTGGGCCTGAAATTAGATGATTTAGGCCCGACGTAGATTCAAATTTTTTTTCAATTTTAAAAATATATTAATATATAAAAAACCTATCAAAACACATAATTTCATATTAAAACGCAGGGTCTGAAGTCACGCTAGCAGGGCCTGAACACATCTGTGTTTAGGCCCTCCTTGGGCCTGAACACAATCTTGGATAAATATAAGAAATTAAATAAAATATCAATAGTTCTAGTTAGAGTTGAGCTAGGAGATGGTATTTTTGGTGTCCAAACTTCTAATGATTATAAATTATGTTGCAATAAGAGATTTTTAGGTCTATCAGTGGGTTTTCATAAAAACCCATTGATGGACCTAGGATATTTGGATTTCTTAAAATCCAATATCAATAGTTAGAGTTGAGCTAGGAGATGATATTTTTGATTTCCAAACTTCTAATATTTATAAATTATGTTGTAATAGGAGATTTTTAGGTCTATCAGTGAGTTTTCACCAAAACCCACTGATGGACCTAGGATATTTGGATTTCTCAAAATCCAATATCAATTGTTAGAGTTGAGCTAGGAGATGGTATTTTTGGTGTCCAAACTTCTAATGATTATGAATTATGTTGCAATAGGAGTTTTCTAGGATGAATCAGTGGGTTTCGGTGAAAACTCACTGATGGACTTAGAATACTTGAATTTCTCCATACTTGATATCTCTATTTAGAATTTACTTAGGAGATGTTATTTCTGATGTGCAAACTTAGTACCAATAATTTTCAGTTATGTTCTCTAACCGTATCCGTTGGCACACAAAGATGTATAAATATGACTACATCTTGGGCACAGTTAAAAGAAACCTCTCTTTCAACATGATTTCAAAAATATAAAGAGATAATTTTTAATATTTGATTAATCTAAATTAAAATAATAAATAATATTTAATAAATATATTAATATATAAAAAAACTTATCAAAACACATGATTTCATATTCAAAAGTAGGGCCTGAATTCATCCTAGGAGGGTCTGAAGTCAAATAACTTCAGACCCTATAAATAATTAATTTAATAAATAATGATTAAATATAAAAAAAATATTTTTAAAATAAATGAATTTTTAGTAGTACCCTTGGGCCTGAAGTCAGATGACTTCAAGCCCAAGGAGGGCCTGAAGTCATCTAACTTCAGGCCCTCCTACTGTGATTTCGGGCCCTACGTTTGAATATAAAATTACCTATTTTGATAGGTTTTATTATAATATAAAAACCTATCAAAACACATAATTTCATATTCAAACGTAGGGCCCAAAATCACGGTAGGATGGCCTGAAGTCAAATGACTTCAAGCCCACGCAGGGCCTGAAGTTAGATGACTTTAGGCCCAAGGGCACTAAAAATTCATTTATTTTAAAAATATTTTTTTATATTTAATCATTATTTATTAAATTAATTATTTATAGGGTCTGAAGTTATTTGACTTCAGGCCTCCTAGGATGACTTCAGGCCTTGCGTTTATATCTGAAATCACGTGTTTTGATAGATTTTTTTATATATTAATATATTTATTAAATATTATTTATTATTTTAATTTAGATTAATCAAATATAAAAAATTATCTCTTTATATTTTTAAAATCATGGTGAAAGAGATGTTTCTTTTAACTGTGCCCAAAATGCAGTCATATTTATACATCTTTGTGTGTCAACTGATACGGTTAGAGAACATAACTGAAAATTATTGGTACTAAGTTTGCACATCAGAAATAACATCTCCTAAGTAAATTCTAAATAGAGATATCAAGTATGAAGAAATCCAAGTATCCTAGGTCCATCAGTGAGTTTTCACCGAAACCCATTGATTCATCCTAGAAAACTCCTATTACAACATAATTCATAATCATTAGAAGTTTGGACACCAAAAATACCATCTCCTAGCTCAACTCTAACTATTGATATTAGATTTTGAGAAATCCAAATATCCTAGGTCCATCAGTGGGTTTTGGTGAAAACTCACTGATAGACCTAAAAATCTCCTATTGCAACATAATTTATAATCATTAAAAGTTTGGAAATCAAAAATACCATCTCCTAGCTCAACTGTAACTATTGATATTGGATTTTGAGAAATCCAAATATCCTAGATCCATCAGTGAGTTTTGATGAAAACACACTAATAGACCTAAAAATCTCCTATTGCAACATAATTTATAATCACTAGAAGTTTAGACACCAAAAATACCATCTCCTAGCTCAACTCTAACTAGAACTATTGATATTTTATTTAATTTACTTACATTTATCCAAGATTGTGTTCAGGCCCACCTAGCGTGACTTCAGACCTTGCATTTTAATATGAAATTACGTGTTTTGATAGGTTTTTTTATATATTAATATATTTTTAAAATAGAAAAAAAATTGAGTCCATGTCGGGCCTGAATCATCTAATTTTAGGCCCAACATGAGCCTGAAATCAAAAATTTCAGGCCCACACTAGGCCTGAAATGAAAAGATTTTAGGCCCAGGCCCAGAGACCTTTTTTTATTTTAATATATATATTAAATATTATTTAATATATTAATTTATATTAATCAAATATAAAAAAACATCTCTATATATTTTTGAAATCACGTTGGATAAGATATTTTTTTAACTGAAATATTTTTTCGATTTTTACCTTACGTTTTTTACCCGATTTTATAATATATTATTTTAAAATAAAAAATCTGAAAAAACATTTTCTGATGTCTCAGAATTCATTACTGAGAAAGAGAAAGAGAAAGACATGCAGTACTTGACAGGAGGGGTATAAGAGGAAGTTCACTAAAATAAGTGCGCTCTTTGGTAACAATGAAATCATGGTATGCCTTTTAGTAAATACTAATTCTTAGATACGCCCTTTGATAAAAAGTCGTAAATCATTCTTTAGAATCTCGTATTTATGGAAACTTTTACTCTACTGGATTAGATAGGTTTTCTCCTGTCCCATTTGCTAGGTCCTGTGCAATTTCATTTTGTACTCGAAGTGGAGCATGACATTGTAGTTAGATACTTGTTTTAAAGTTTCGAGGGACCATAGCACATCATGTCTCGTGGAAAGTACAAGATGCACTAAGCCATGCAGATCAGATCATCTATGACAAAACCACAAAGCATCGGATTCATTCTTCCTCCTCCTTTGTAAAAAAAAATGATGAACCAGATAGCAGACAAATAGAACCTGGGGTGACCGGCCCGGCTCCACAGAAGTTTCCCACCAGTCACCAGGGTAAATCAGGAAGCGCTCGCGGTGGGCAGTCTAGAAGCCCAGTGTCCCAGGGTTCGCGCCCCATTTGGAGGAAAAATTCCTGTAAAATGCGCCGTAGCTAGTGATCGAACCGCGGATGCCTGGGTTAATGACTAGTTACCCTACAACTACACCATTGACCCGGGGGCCTTTCTCCTCCTTTGTGGAGGGGCATCTAATGCACCGGATATTCAACTTATGTCGATTAATCTTAAATGATCGATTTTGTTCCACGAAAAATTTTCACCGACAATCAAAATAAATTAATCGAGAAGTTGCAGAAGCGATTGCAATAGGAAACATTGAGCATTAGATCTTCACTCATTGTGTTTATTCCCTTTGGCGTTGGACAATATTCCACGATTTTATTGGAGAAATTTACAGGAGTTAATGGGAATTTATTGAAAATTACTGGACTTATCACTATTAAGATGACCTAAATGGATAATCTCAAGCTGACAGACTGGATTGGTTAGGTTGAGTTGTTGGGTTGTCCAAGCTATTGTGGGACATTGTTGGCTCAATGTTGAGTGCTTCCGAGCAGTCCCGAGTGTCGCGAGGTCTGAGTGGCCCGACTACTTCCCAAGCTTGAGTGCGAAGCAGATTGTCGAGTGCTACCGAATGGTGAGTTGGCAGTGTGTTGAGCTAGGTCGAGTGCAAACTTAGCCAAATGTTGAACGCAAGTTGGCCGAGTTGTTGAGCTCCCGAGTGGCAAGTTGACTACATCCGATTGGGTCATTTATGAAGAGCGCCAAGTCGGGAGAGAAAGATATCGAGGCATGCGTTTGACACAATTTTCTTAAAATAAATTCATTCTTTCCAGTTGTGCTTTGAGATCATGTTGAACATATATTTTCCATGATACAATGACAAAATTGTAGGACCATTACACGTGAGACAAGGGTGAATCACATGTCATTTAAAAATCATCTCACTTTTCAAAATAGAGAGAGTGTGTGCACAGCGGAAATAAAAGTGAAAAGTACAAAACACAAACACACAAACACCAAGGATTTATTTATTTGATTCGGAGCCTACAACGACTCCTACTCTAAGGTCCACGCCCCTTGGAACTTTCCAACAGACAGTCCACTAAAATCCTTTACCGGTAAACTTTTGGTAGAGTAATTGGATACATATGAGTAAGAAGTGTAACAACCCTAGAGTTCCTACTTAATAAGATATGTACAAGTAAATAACAATGATTTTCGATACTAACACTATTGTAGATTTTCGATTGGGCTCGTGTGTTGGCGTCGATTTTCCAATAGCGATCGAATGTAGTCACATTGATGCAGATCGTAGCAAGAAGAAGAAGAAGCAACAGGATGAGCACGTAAGCTTGAAAGATGCAGAAGAAAAAGTTGTGTTGAGCTCTCGGCAAAATAGCCCTTTTAAAGGGCCTCTGAGGCGCCTCAGTTCCCAACTGAAGCGCCTCAGATCAGGCAATTCTGATCCCAATCCGAAGTCATTGCCTTCGCCACTTATCCTCTAGAAGGCACCTTGGATCCCATTCGAAGCGTCTCAATTCCCAACTGAGTCGCCTTAGATCTAACTTGAGGCATCTCAGTTCATTGAACTTTTATCCGCAGCGCCAATTGCACGGAGGTGCCCTCAAGCACTCGAGACGCCTCTAGTTCTAACTGAGATGCCTCGGGCACTGTTCATCCGAGGTAACTTTTGCAGTTTAAACTCTATAAAATAACATTAATCCAAAATAACAAATACTCTGCAAAACAAGGTTAGCATAACTACAATATGGATTAAATAAACTGAGTATTAAATTAACCCTGTGTTTCCAAGATCAAAATTTAGTCAAAGGCCTCAACATAGAAATCCAAAATAGTTTTAAGTTGGATCGTGCCTAAAATCCCAACTGGGACTCATCCTCAGCGGAATTCACTCTTCTAGTGACTTACCTCACTTACCTTATGCAGATCTACATAGTTCCATAACCCACCTGGACTTTCTCCCAAATCTCGACCAACTTGGACTTCGGCCAGTTGTCAGTCTCGTGGACCCAACTGGACTTTTTTCCAAGACTCCACCACCTTAGATTTTTGCTAGGACTCCATCACCCTGGACTCTGACCAGTAGTCAGCCCCTCGAACAAAACTAAACTTTTTACCAAGGCTCCAACATCCTGGACTTCAGCTTGGTGTCAGGTCTTAAGCCTTCAATCCTGCACACTTGATAATAAGGTTAGAAAATAATACACTTAACATTAACTCCTTTGTCATACATTAAAATCTGAGTTTACCGTTAGTACAAACTATACCAACAATCTCTCCCGTTTTGATGTAATGACAACCCAAGTTAAAGTTAGAAAAAAAAACAGACAGCATAATAAAAGCAATGCAAAGCAGCTTTACAACATAATTAATATAAAAGAAATGAGCATGTTATTTTTTTAGTATTTTAACCTACTCTCCTCTGTCATTCATCAAAAATAGTGATACTAAACCAACAAAAGCATAGTTCAAGATAGTAAATATCATTAAAAAAAATATCAAAAAGAGACTAAGAGTAAGAAATTACATAAGGGGAGACTTATGAAAATTTAGCTCTAAAATATAATTTTTTTCAAAATCGTTGACAACATTTAAAGAATGAGGGTAAAAACAAAATAATTGGCAATATATTTAGCAACAACCGTTGTAAGAAGAATATTTTCAAGTCTAAGTCTCATAAAATGACCTAAGTGTCTAAAATTTTTGAATTTCTATTATTTTCTCAAGGACTACTTTGAAGGCACTATCCAAACACATGTGTTATTGAAAGGAAATAAAAAATATTTTCCATACAAAATAATTTCTTATATTTTTAAGATAAGTATCATATTCTTTCAATAATAACTTTTTCAAACATATTGGAAAGGCAAGTATTCACAAATAGGTTTCTAATACAAGTACTTAATAGAAGATTGTTTTTTGAAAAATAATTTTAAAATGAGTTTTCAAAACGAACATAAGCACCATAAGCAACAATTTTTAAGTTTATCAAAATAGTTGCCAATGTGTATCTCTAAACACCTTAAGCATTTTTCAAAAATTAGCTTTTCAAAATTAGTTTATAAAATGGACTTAAATGGACATATTTCAAAAAACATCAAAGGTAAGTGTTCCGGAAGGAGTCGTCGGCGATGACCAGTCACTGAGGATCAGCCCTCGCAGGGGGGACTATGTTGATGAGGAACTCCAGGGATCCTGCAAGAGTAACACAAGCGTTAGGGGACACGCCAGTAGGGGTCCGGTGGAGTCCACTCCGACGCTCAAGTTAGGAGGGTGTCTGAGTAATGGCGAGAAAGAAAGAGCAAAAAATGTAAAGGTGATAGGTCATAACCCCTTCCGGAGGGGTTGAACTTCCTTTTATATTCGGGTCGACGGACTGGTCGTGGCTCCTTTATTGTCACCACGCTTTCGATATTCAAGCCGCGTCCCCCCGCTTTTTGTGATAACAGGGAGTATCTTTTGAAACAGTCCGCATCATTATCTTTTTCTCCGCGGCACTCGGGGTTCCCGAGGTCGGGCGGTGCAAGGACTCCGCTTCCCGAGACGAGCTCAGGGGCTTCAGGTGTGGTCTCTTCCGAAGTACTCTCGGGGCCTTACCGTCTCAAGCACAACCCCCGAACGGGGGGGGGGGCCGAGGCCCGAGGAAAAAGGTTAAGTCGTGTTCCTAGCTTCTTCATCCCTCATGCCGAGCCCGAGCTATCCAACCCCATCACAAGTCCCTCCCTTCAGGTCTGATTGAAGGAAGTGTGGTTGACTGATCGGTGATAACTAGCATTTTAGGTCATTTTATTTTCTCATTTACTTAGCATTTTTTTATCCTCTCGTACGGTTAAATCATGTTTATATCATATTTTACGATTAGGATCTATTTTTGGAGCTCATTATAATTTCCTCTAAATTTTGTCATTATTTCATGATTTTTGTAGGGAATTAAAGATGAACCTTGGACCAAGGCTTGGATCAAAGTAATTGGACCCAAGGCTAGCGTTGAGGAGCTTGGTTCAATTTAAGCATGGTCTAATTTGAAGGCTTGGTTCAATTCAAATGGAGATGGTTTATTTCATCCAACCATTATTGGATTCGGATCTAAATTTTCTTACTTCTACCTCCTACCCAAAACCCAACAACCCAATAAGAAACTTGGCCCTTTCTTTCCTCACGCAAGCTTCATTGGGGGAGAAAAAGGGTTGGGCTGAAAGGGCTGGGCTGAACAGAACGGGCTGATCGTAAACAAAGAGGGGCCGAACTCATCCATGGGGAGGGAGCTGATGGAGAAGCCTAGACTCATCTACAACATCCCGACTCCAACTCCTCTCCATCCCAACGCCATCATCCACCCCGACTCCAACTTCTCCTCTCCACCTCCGGCCATCACAAATGGGGATCGCACAAAGCTAGGGATGGGGTGAGCTCTCATCCGCAAAAACCTAGCGCCCACCTTCCATTTCTTCTCCTTCAGCAGCCATGGCCTCCGTCTTCGGCCGAATCTCTTCCTCTTCTTCCCATTTCCTTTCTACTTCTCCTCTTCTTTTCTCTCAACCCACGCGCAGGAAGGGGTCTGCTATGTCAAACCCTAGAGGGAATTGATCCATCCCGATCGGGACAACCCTAGATCCCTTCCACCTCAAAACCCTAGGCCACCTCCTTCTTCCCCTTCCACTTCTTCTCTCTTCTTCACAGCGGCAGCAGTCCCTTCATCCAATCCAGCAGCTCTTCACAACCCTTCCGGTAGCCCTTCTTCATCCAACGATTCCTCCAGCCTTCATTAGATTTGGTTGTTGTGTTGACAGTTGGATGTTTATGTTAATTGATGAATGATTGTATTGAACTTGATTCCCCATGTTTGGATTACACGTACTTTGGTTAAATTCTTTTATGCTCCTCAAGTGTTCGATGAAATGCCCCAACCAATTGCTTTAGTTTAGTTTTGCATTTTCTCAGCTTAGATTCTTGCTATGTTTTATTAATTGCATGTTTCAAGTTTCTCTTATGTTTAAGTATGCAATTATGTTAGATTAGGTTAAGTTTCATTAATGCTCTATTTCCTTAATTGCTTCCTTTATGTTGCCTTTCATTTCCTTGTCAAGTGTAGTTAGGTTAAATTAGATTTCCTTACTTGCATTGTCTTTCATTAATTAGGATTAGATTTCATACTTGCTTTGCTATTTCTTTTCGTAGTCTTAGCGTTCAAATCCAAACCCCCAGTTTAATATCCAAAATCCAAAAGCAATAGCTTGGAATCCTAAGATTATTAACCTATCATTACATTCCTTGAGAGAGATGACTCAAGTTACTCTATACTACATTAGTTTAGAGGAGTTCGACACTTTAATTGTATTTGATACTCGTGGTACGACACGCGGACCACTATCAATCGGACCAGTGCGAGGATGAAGAAACTACCTTTGTCTAGGCTTTTTGTTTCGAGCAGAGAAAACGTTCTGGATCATATCTCTTTTATTCAGCGTTCCCAGGAATCTCTCTTATAGTGCTTTCCGCAGAAAGGTTACTCCGCTTCCTAAAGGTTTATGATGATGCCTTTTTCCTCGGGATGAACGATGCACGATTTCTTTTCTGGAGGGTAGCAGGATGCTGCATACGAGTGCAGTGATGCCACGTGTTATAATGGCTATCCCCCCTAGTCTCCTTGGTCATGTGCGGGTACAACTATCTCGCGACGATTGGCTATCTGGGCGCAGCGACGACTGGGTGCACTTCGGCTTCCCATCCTGTAGAGCTTCTTCTACGTGTGATTACTTCGTTTTTTTCTCCCTTCCTGTCTAGGAATCATGGAGAGCTATCGAGCGGAATGGTACGAATCTGCCTCTTCGAGAGTGAGGCTAGAGGCCCTGCAAGCAGCCAACGAGGCGTATGGAGTCCCGGCTGAGATGGCGATGGTCATTCCTAACATGGATCAGAAACCCGTGGAGCCCCCGGCAGGCATGCTGACCTTCTTCTTAGGATAGATGGAGCTAGGGCTTCGTTTTCCTATCCCCCCCCCCCTTCTTCACCAACATAGCTTCTTATTTTAACATTCCGTTGCATCAAATAGCTCCTAATGCCTTCGCTTAGATGGGGGGCCTATATTATCTTCAAGCTTTTCAGTCTCCCTTTGACTCCCCATCTTTTCCATTCTTTCTTCTTTCTGATAGGATCGAGAGGGGTTTTCAGCTTCGAGGCCCGTCCGGGCCATAAGTTTCTGGGAGGATTCCCTTCTTCGCATAAAGGGTGGAAGGAGAAATTCTTCTTTATCCACACCTCATCACTGCCCTTCAGCCCCCTGCGTTGGATAGCGGATTTACCGGCTCCCCCCTCTTAGAGGGGTTTCTTCATAGCCCCGCATATCATCATGCTAGAAAGGTACTTTCGGGCATGGAATTTAGTGGCCCGGGGCTAGTTCAGAGCGAAGAACTTATGTACCGGGCGGGCCTCAGCCCTAAAGTAACTCAGATCAGCCCCAACCTAGGTATGTACGTCCCTTTCTTCCATGCACATTGATTTCGACTGATGCCCTTTGTAATTGGCTTCTGCAGAGGGAGTCATGTATGTCAAGGCGATGAGTCGGCTCATCAAGTGGGAGGAGGCCAACAAGGAGGCCTTGAATCCTCCTCCGATTGTCCCTAACACTCCTTCTGTCCCTGCCGAGTCTAGCGAGGGGCCTGCTGTCTCACCTCATAGGGTCGCTCCCTCCGCGAGGGTCGCTGTTACTGTTACATTGGTCGAAAAGCAAGCATCTCCAGCTCCTCCGGCTGCATCAGTAACGGATTACTCTTCCGAGGGTGTCTCCTCCGCAGGCCCGAGCAACCCTGATAGGGGGGGTGAAAAATCTACTTCCTCCGTTATCTCGACGGATGTCCGGCCCTTCGGCCGGCAGAAGTGGTGGCTTCCCAAGGGCTTGGTTCCCTCCTGGAAAAAGCGATGTTCCGTCCGTTCATCTCCCTTGCCTTCGGTGCCTGAGGAAATGATTCTACCCACCGAGGTAGCCTCGCCTGCCTCGGCCCCACCCGCTTCCATCTCCGAGGCGGCCCCTTCCTGCTCCGTCGATCTAGCTGTCCCTCCGACGGGTAAGGAGGCGTCACGTATTCAATTCCGTATGAAACTAGATCGGCTAAGAGAGAGGTTGGATGCAGCGTTGGAGGCCTCCTTGCAGTCCCCCTCCATGGCGCAATTGAAGGAGACCTCGGTTGAGAGGGCTGTGCCGAAGGGGATTTCCAGTCCCGAAGGGATGGACTCCGATTCCCCCGACGCACCTACCGAGGCTCCTACCGTCCAGCGTCCTCCCATTTGCCTGCTATCTCCACTGATCGATGAGCAGGGCGACGTACTCCGCTCTCCAGCCGAGGTAGTCGTGCGGTCCTCTGTTAGGCCACTATCCAGTCTTCGGAAGACCCTTCTGCAGGTGCGAATTACTACAGTATTTGGCTGTCTTTTTCGTCCGGGTGCTAATCCTTCGGTGCGATGTCAGGCGGCTGAGGATTGCCTGGTGATTGGCCGGGGTCTGTGTTCTGAGCCCCAAGCTGAGGCCTTACTCCAGCGAGCCATAAGGGCAGAGGCAGCCGCGAGCCTTGAGCATTGGTCTGGGGTGAAGCAGGCCAGCAGCAATAGAGTTCTCCGTGAGGAAGTGGAGCAGCTGAGGAAGCTTTTGCACGACACCGAGCAGGCCCTTAGGAGTTCTCGACATCGAGAACGCCTAGCATCCGAGAAGGCTGTGTCAGTTACCCAGGATCTTCTTCGGGTGACGCAGGAGAGAGATCAGCTCCAGGCGAGAGAGAAGGAGCTACGGAGCCAAATGGAGTCACGGCTCCTGATGGCTACTGACCGTGCATTTGTCCTGGAGGATGACCTAATCCAAACTCGGGCGGATGAGCGGGCAGTGTCTGAGAAGCTCAGGGAAGCCATGATTGAGCAAGAGGATATATCTGCTGAGCTAAGGTGGCTAAGACGGTCCGTTGAGGCTGCCGAGGCTTCTGCCTCTCGGGAGGCCGAGAGGGGTTTCAAAGTGAAGTTCCTGGGCTCAGAGGAGTTTCGCTCCATTTTAGCCGACCAAGTAATGGAGCGTTTACAGCAGGGCTTTCATGGGGCCCTTGGTGAGCTGAAGAAGGAAAAGCTCTTACCTCCCGGCGATGGCTCGAGCATGTAAATACCCTTCGACCTGTGTACAGGTCTCTGCCTGAGACCTCGTTTGGCCTGATATGGACAAGCCTGGCTATATTAATAATACTTATCTTTTTCATTATTCCCTGGGTGTGTGAGTTCTTGTATGATGAGCTTTTTGTTTTTGCGTGTGGGCTCCACCAGCGACTATCTACGAGGCAGATACTAGAAGTCATATCCCTGCACCCTACAATTAGATCGGCGAAGTCTTTTTGCTGGTCTATGCTGGCTAAGGCACAAGGGTGGTTTTCGAACCATCTCCTCCGTATTATTCGCAATCTCATTGATTGGACCCATTAAGAGTCGTGAGTTCCTAGGCGCAGTAAGGGCGCGTCCATCGAACCATGGGGCCTTAGAGTTTTGGATCACTAGGACGGGCGCGTAGATCCCGAACCAAGCCTAAGTACCCCGGGTGTCGGTTGGACCGCGGGGCCCTAGGGTTTTTGAAGTACTCGGGAGTACGCTTGTCACTTGGAAAAGGAGCATTCCATTTTATTACTTGATTTAGCTGCAAGCGCACAAAGAGACATAGACAGTTGCTTTAATCTAACTGCAAACCTTACTATGACAAGAAGGACTGGGGACCCTAACCGAGATGAGATTTCCCGAGTTTCCTTCTTTTTATTCAATAGCTATTCCTCTAGACCTCGTGGGTTCTTCCTATCTTCGGACCTAACTTCGCCATTGTAGCACCTCCGAGAAACTAGTTGATCCCCCCGTACTTCCACCACTCGATCGCCCACCGGGAATTTGATCTTTTGGTGGTATACAGAGACCACCGCCTGGAAAGTGCTGAGCACCGGCCGACCCAGGATGACATTATAGGAGGAGGGCGCGTCCACAATTAAGAAAGGAGTCCTCTGAGTCCTTTCGAGCCTATCGCTGCCCAGCGAGAGTGACAGGGTAATCTGTCCCAATGGTTGTACGCGATATCCCATGAAGCCAAACAAAGGGGTTGAGACAGGTATCAGTTCCTCCTCGTCTATCTGCATCTGCTCCCAAGCTGCTCTGTACAAGATATTTACGGAACTCTCCATGTCCACGAAGATGCGTTTTACCTCATAGTTGGCGATGCGGGCCACAATCACTATGGCGTCCTCATGTGGAGCATCCACTTCTTCGAGGTCGAATGGTCCGAACGAGATAGTTGGGCCCGTCACCTGGCTTCGACTTGTCCCGATAGAGTAATTCTCCAACCTTCGGGTGTACGACTTCCGGGCTCGGTTAGAATTGCCCCCGGTGGGTCCTCCGGAGATGACCCCTACGTGGCCCGAAGGGGGCCCCGCATAGGAGCTTTGCCCTTTTGAGGATCTCTCTCCAAGGAAGGGGATCTTCGGGGCGTGGGCCCCCGGCTCCTGCCTCTGGATATCGATCGGTACCGCGGTCGGATTTCGTTTCCCCCTGCAGGCCGTCGTCGAGGGGAAGGGCTTCGTCGTGGCGACCTTCGGTTATACCCTGCTTTGTTCCATTTTTCCGCGGTTTGGCATCGGTTTCTCCGAAAACTTCTTCTTCAGGGCATGGCATTCTCTGTGGAATGAGTCGAACTGCCATGATAATTGCAGTACTTGGGCAATGTCTCCGGCTGCTCGGTGTCTACTGTCTCCACCAACCGACGCCTGCCGGTCCAGTGATCCCTTACAGGCGGCAGGTCTTTTCCCTTTGCCGGAGTAGGGTCTCCTTCCTATCCGACCGGAGGGCTGCGGGAGGAGGGGCTACGATTGGATCCTTGCGCTGGGCGTACTGTACCTCCTCCACGTTGACATGCTTGACCGAGCGTCCTAGCAAATCATCGAAACTAGTGGGGGGCTTTCTTACCAAGGACTGAAAGAAGTCTCCTTCCGCTAGCCCTTGGGTGCAGGCACTGATGAGTATTTCCGATGTTGCACTAGGTACATCCTGTGCCACCCGGTTGAACCTCTGTATGTACTCCTTGAGCGGTTCCTTTGGCTTTTGTTTAAGAGCAAACAGGTTGAGTGATGTTTTCTGGTAGCGCCGGCTACTCGTGAAATGGTGGAGGAATGCCGTTTTGAACTCTGCAAAAGAGTTGATGGAACTCTGGGGCAGCCTCTGAAACCACCGTTGTGCTGCTCCTGACAAGGTGTTCAAAAACACCCGGTACTTCACTCCATCAGTATATTGGTACAGAAGCGCCGCATTTTCGAACTTACAGACATGATCTTCAGGATCCGTCTTCCCATCATACTCAGGGATCCCCGACCCCCAAAACTGTTTCGGCATGGGGTCCTCCACGATCTCCGACGAGAAAGGGGTGGATGGGGTCTTCTGGAAGATCTTGGGTCCCTCTTTTCTTCCCGGTCCCTCATCATGCCTCTGAGCACTGGAGGCCACCGAGTGGGCCTTTTCCCCCTCTCCAGGGGATTCTCTATGAGGGCCTTGAGCTGCGCCGTCATATCGCCCCACAGGGGTCACGGACCTTCTGGAGTGCGAGGCGGAGACTCTAGGGATCTCCTCCCTCGCCTGACCCACTAGCTGCGGGGCGGCTTGATCGATTTGGTGTTGCTCCAAGGCTTCCTTGACGGTGTTAGCCACCAGGCGGTCGAATTCCTCTCGCGTGAGAGTGAGGGGTTGTTCCTCCGGTCCTGTCATCGGCGCTCCTTCAGGTGTTTTTTCGTTTCCCACAGATGGCGCCAAATTTGTTCCGAAAGGAGTCATCGGCAATGACCAGTCACTGAGGATCAGCCCTCGCAGGGGGGACTATGTTGATGAGGAGCTCAAGGGATCCTGCAAAAGTAACACAAGCGTTAGGGGACACGCCGAGAGGGGTCCGGCGGAGTCCACTACGACGCTCAAGTTAGGAGGGTCTCTAAGTAATGGTGAGAAAGAAAAAACAAAAAATGTAAAGGTGATAAGTCGTAACCCCCCCTTACCGGAGGGGTTGAACTTCCTTTTATATTCGGGTCGACGAACTGGTCGTGGCTCCTTTATTGTCGCCACGCTTTCGATATTCAAGCCGCACCCCCTGCTTTTTGTGATAACATGGAGTTTCTTTTGAAACAGTCTGCGTCATTATCTTTTTCTCCGCGGCACTCAAGGTTCCCGAGGTCGAGCGCTGCAAGGACTCCGCCTCCCGAGACGAGCTCGGGGGCTTCAGGTGTGGTCTCTTCCAAAGTACTCTCGGGGCCCGAGGGAAAAGGTTAAGTCGTGTTCCTAGCTTCTTCATCTCTCATGCCGAGCCCGGGCTATCCAAACCCATCACTCTCAATATATCTTAACTTTTAGAAAAATATTATGCTTAAGAGAAAATCTCAAAGAAAACTTAAGAAATGACATGACATGATAATTGCAGTGATTTTCGACGGGTTCACCGTACCTCCCAAGATATAATTTGATTCTGGACGACGGTCGAAGACCGACGATGATGTCCGAACGATAATCAAACGTGTATATATTGACCGCCACGCCATTTTTAAAAATTTTCTTTATTTCTTAAAAGCCTCAAAGCTCTAACTTTTATTGTGTGAGTGGTTTGCCAGTTAAATTTCTTTAGCAACTTTAAAAAATAAAATATTAAGACAGCGTTTGGGAGAGCTTCTGCTAGCTGTTTTTTAGATTCTAAGTACACAGAAGTATTTTTGAGTATTTGTGAATGCCAGATTCTGCTTTAACTTTTGGAAAAGAATTTGATACTTTTTCTGCTTCTACTTTTTTACTTATGGTCTAGAATTAAAAGTTGATATTTATACATTTAATAAATTTATCATTTTACATAATTGTCGCCACACTTTTAAATAAAATTTTATATTGTTATATAATTTATATTTTTAGAATTTTTTATACATATTTTTATAAATTTTATCATTTTTTATATTTTTATATTTATTATTTTTATATATTTTTTAAATATATATATATTATTTAAAAAATTAATTTTGATATAATATTCAAAATATAAAATAAATATATAAAACATCATGATTGGTGTATCAAATATATTTAAATTAATAATATATTTAGATAATTAATTTATATAGTTTAAGAATATTATTATTATTTAACTAAAAATTAAATTTGAAAATAATTATTAATCAAATACTCAATCTTTATCTTATATCAGTTTTTGACTTTTATTTTTAAATACTCCATATTTTAGATTCTCACTAACTTCAAGATAATCTCTATAAAAATCACTTTTCAAAAAATAAACATTCTCCCAAACATTTTCTAAGTGTACACGGGTGCCCCCGGGGCTATGGTGCAACGGTAAGGTCACTAGTCGTTAATCCAAGCATCCGCGGTTCAATCCCTAGCTACGGCGCATTTTGCAGGAATTTTTCCTCCAAATGGGGCGCGAACTCTAGGACGCTGGGCTTCTAGACTGGCCACCGCTAACGCTTCCCGATTTACCCTAGTGACCGGTGGAAAACTTCTGTGGGGCCGAACTGATCACCCCAGATTTAATTTGTCTGCTGCCTGATTCATCATTTTTTTTTCTTCTAAGTGTGCACGGGTAAGTCGTACTAAAATTAAGCCCAAGATAAGTAAGCTAGATCATTAGGTAGGATAATTATTTATTAATTTTAAAAATAAATCACATATATAAAATATGTGATATTTACTATAGCAACTATTTATCTCAATTACCAACTAAATAATTATTTAAATATGCTTTTGGATAATAGAAATTTATTAGGGGAATTGTTCCAAATTATGCTTAAAAATTGAATGTATCAAAAGGTTAGTGTCTAATGACCTCTATTTTTTTTTTTTTGATTTTTTTATGTAAACATAACTAAATCAATAAGGATCTATTTAATACTTTTCTATATTTTTTACAAAAACAAATTTGTACTTTGTCAAGTCCTCTAACTCAAAATAAATAAACTATAACATCAAAATTTAATCAAAACCATATGTTATTGTGGCCAAATCTTAGTTTAACCGCATCTCTCCCAGGGTGCCCCAAATTAAGCCAAATACAAAACCAATCAAATTCCCCTAGTTTTCCAACTGATGAGCATCAATGAGTAGAACATTTTTTTCCCTTTTCATTACATTGAAAAGGCTACAGCTTGCCCATAAAACATCAACCAATACAAGGAGAAATCACTTACCTGTGAATCATCACTATCTTAAAGTTACAAACCAAACTTATTAATATTACGAATACTTCGTTCGACATTTCAACAATGTAGTTAATCCTTCTGGTCATTTACAGTTAAAATGAATCTAACTCGGATCTACTTCCAATCAAGTATGTCCAAGAGCCAGAGGACTTCGTTCTCAGAGCTTGCAGCGTCGCAGAAGTCTATCTCAATGCCAAATACACCCGTAATACTGTGGCTGTTGTTAGCCAGAAACAACAAGGAAACCCAAGCCCTTACTCCCGATATGAATGGATATCCCGGTGCAAAGTTGAGGTAGTCATAAGCCAGTGCCTTGAACGCATCGCCATCAATATATCCAAACACGGATTGGTTTACGATTCGTGCCATTTGGTTGGTATCTTTGCGACCAACAAGGACTGACACACTGATGGTCTGTTCCAATGAAAAAGAAAAATTTGGCTCAACCTGCATCACCATCTTGTAATCATCACTTTCCAAGTGATCTTTGAGTGGATCAGGTATCCCTGAAGGCGGGTTCCTTATACCTGTCTGAAGCACAGTGCCTGAGACAGCTTCAGAAAATATCAGTATCTCTTCAGACCAAAGGTCAATGAAGAATTCCAAGTCATCAAAGGAAAGCCTCGACTGCGGAAGGGGTTGAGGAGGATGGGATCGGTCAAATGTCACAAATAGCTTGTGGTAACTTATGGCTGGTGGAGACCTTTTGGAAATGGAAGGCCATCTCTTGGCACAAATGCACTTCCAAAAGTAGTCATCTCCAGCGATCTCTCTCCATTGACGACATACCAGCATGCACGTAACTAGATCTTGACCATCAAGCAGTGGAAAGACAGCCTTCAAAACTTCACTTGACAGTGAATTTTTAGCCATTATGCATCAGCTCTGTATAGCACAATCAGGCAAAAGGGTAAAACCACGAATAGCTCCAGATCAATACCAAAGGCTTCTCATTCAAATGTTGCCGAACCCCAAGCGGTGAAGTTGAGACACTACCTGCAAATTGTTAAAGATAACAAACTATAGTTTACACATCTATCCTTGAAAATTTTGAATGTATCATATTGGGCTCTCGAAACTCCAAATTCACACATATCATGTAATATGTGGCTAGTTTGAATAAAAAGAAATAAAATGATACTAAAGATAGGTTTGTGTTTAGTGTTTACAATGATGGAAGGAATTGAAATCAATAGAAAAATAAAAAATACAAATCTCAGTGCTTGTCGCAGATTTCGATGTTTGTCCTTGACCAATCTTTTATTTACGAATGAACATTATTGGAAAAAAAAACATTCTAATAGCTCATTTCGTTTGTTTTCTTTCCCTCCCAAAAGGTAAATCCCGCATTAATGTTCACAACACCATAAATATATAGAAGAAGCTAACTATAATTCACCAATGTAATTACAATTTCAACATCACTACAATTCTTCTTTTCTAATGGTGCATTTGGTTCTAATGATCTATTTGGTTTGCAAGAATATTATTGTATTTCTTAAGAATTTTCATAGAATAATTATTATATGTTCGGCTATAAAATGAATTTGGAATAACAATTCTTGTAAAATTATTATCGCTCGTGTTCCATAGTTATTCCTTTCGCTATTATAAGAGAATATTCCAACTTAATTCAATTATCCAAAGAATATATACATTAAACAAACAGGTTGGGAGAAAGGAGATGGAGAAAAGGAGGGGGGAGGGGGGGAGAGAAAGGGAGGGGACAAAAGTAATAAAGAAATGTTTGTTTAGAAGAGTAGGAGAGAAAGAGAGGAAATAAAAAATTCCATCTCTACCCTTCTTCACTCTCTTCTTCTCTAATCAGTTTGGAAAGACTTGGCTGATGTTCTGCTATGGTCCAACAACTCACCAAGGTCCACCACCCAGTGGTGGCCTAGCCATTGTCCAACCATGGCTGAAATGGTTTGATATTCCGACGGCCACTTGCTTATAATGGTTCAACTATGAGATCTAGTGGAATAAATTGGTTCAATGAACAAATCTAAGGGTTGGATGGTCTGTTGACAATCAATGGCAGTCGGTGATGGCCTAGAAAATAGTTAATCATGGATGATGGTGGTTCGTTGTTCAACCATGAGCATTTACTAATAAAGAAAGGGTATTGATCTTATCATTCAGTTTAGTAGAAAAGGCCAAGGAATCCCTCCTTAGGTCCCTTCTCTCTATAATTCCGTCCAAGTAGACAATTGCTCCTTATCCTTTCCCTCATCTTCCTCACCATTTTGACTCCATTTGGTCTTCCTTTACCTCTCACATTTTCACCTCTAATTGATTCCATTTGTCTCTATTACACCTACTATTCGTCTGCTGAATATCAGGATGTGATGACCCAAAGGACTCCCAACTCTTATGTGGTTGGTGGAATCCTATTGTCATCATTAAAATCTATTGACATCCTCTTTGTCAAATGTTGATCCATTTGATAAAATACCATAGGATGCATTCACACAATAAGACTCAAAACTAAGTGTTGATTATTTTTTTTTAGTTGGCACGAAGTATCCAACTTACGCTTACTAATCCTGGAGTGATCCGCCAGCCCGACGGAAGTTTCCCACCAACCACTAGGGTAAATTAGAAAGTGCTTGCAGAGGACAACCCATCAGTCTAGCATTCTTAGGTCAACCGTCCATTAAGGGATATTTATCCGTTAATTCGCCGAGGCTAGAACTCGATACTTAGATGCCTAGAAGACTGAGAAGGCATCTTGTCGCTACACCATTGCCTTGGGGGCAAGTATTGATAATTAAATATGCAAAAACAAGTAAAATAAACACAATTTAACCATGAATATATCTAAAAGTACAGAGAATCCATAAACTAAAAATTCAAAGACATCTAAAGTAGAAAATATAAGCAAGTGACAAACTCTCATCAAGGAGCAAATAATCTCCCAAAATCCCAGTAGAGAGAAACCTAATGGTTTGGTTAGACACACCAAAGCTTGTCTTAGGTAAATCTAGAGGAAAGACAGCGGAGGATGTAAGAAAATAGAAAAATAGAAAATAGGAATGCACACTATGCCATGTGTAATAGCAAGAAGATGAAAAATAAACGAGCATGCATGAAATAACTAGCAAAGTAAGCATACGAGAATCTTTTAATCTGATAGCATCATGAATTAGTATAGTACTTTTTTAATATATATATATAGCAAGATTTAGCATGTGGCCTTCGGTTTTCCTCTTACTATTTGAAGGAGAGATACTCCCTATATGCTCATAATGGGAACGAATGCCCTGTTGAACAACCTGCACACTAATTATCAATAGAGTGTAACATATAAAAGCAAATGAGTATCTAAGATTATATCTACTCGCTAACAAGAGATCAATAAACAAGTAGTATTTATCCTTTTTAGCTCTAGTTAACACACAAGATGTATATGAATCAATAATACTAGTAGTAAATAATGGCAAAAGCAAGTTATATCATAAACATGACAATGAGTTTAAGTAAGCTAAATATATAACATGTGATCGTAGCATGGCAATAAAACATAAGGCAATTAGATATAAAATAAATAATATCTAATATTATGCATATGATCAAAGGAAATAGCATAAGAGTTCAAAGCTTAATGAAAGCACCCAAAAAAGATAAAGAGTAAATAAGGTAAAAGGGACTTGCTCCATCAATTAGGATTCCTAACTAACGCTCACTAGCATCTCTATAATCCCTAAAATTAAACACTTCTCAACTCAACTCATGTCAACAGGGTCATCTACTCTTCAATTTACTATTAAGGATCAGCTTCAATGCCAAATTAGAAAGTTAGTGTCACTCAATGTCAGCAAGTCATAATATATTAGTAAACATCACAATAGCTACCAATAGCTAGTATAGACTTGGAGCTATCCATTAATAGATACATTTATTCAATATAGTACATAACAAGATAATATTTTAAAATTTAATTTATCTTTTAAAATCTAGTCGCTCATAAATCATGATTAGTGCCATTGAAGGGGAGTCATACAAAACTGAATTTAAAAGGATTGAAGATTTTGTTTTGTTTTTATATATCTAGCCAAGGCTAAAAAAATAATCCTAGGACCACTATTGTTCTGTGGATAAAAGCCTCTATTTAATTCCCTAAAATTCCTTTGCTCAACTACACATGAATACACAATCACATTGTAACTAAGTTCCTTTTCAGCCTTCTCTAAAACCTTTAAACAATAATATTAAGTCATCAATTTGCCAACTCCCTCCCTACCCCAAACATACTTCTAATTTGATAGAGAAACGCCGATAACAAAGATAGATCCTACCACAACAAAGGTTAACAACAATATACATATTGTACTGAAAAAAATAGGACAACAATGTTCATATTGTACTGACAAACAGTTAACAACAATGTTCATACGGCAGAGACAGATCCTACCACAGCAATAGTACTTACAAAAGGTTAACAACAATGTTCATATTGGTAGTTAATGATATGGTTATTTCATAGTCAAGGATAAAATTTCAGCAAACCTTTCCTCACGAGTAAAACTTTTAAGGGTTACATAATTGCAATTAGAACAATAACAACAACTATTAACTGCATGATGATTAATCTCGTGGCTTTGAGATTAAATCAATTGACATATTCCTTCAGTATTAACCACAAATTCCTCTGTGTCACAGGAGCAAAATAGTGATTTAGTCTTGCATGGAGTTCGATCAAGGAATAAGGGTCCAATGTTCGACCCCAAATAGTCAACGTGGCTTGATAATGGTGACGATTACAACAACTACCCTATAGTATTTGCAGTTCAACAAATCATAGCAAAAATTTAAAATCTCGCTAACATACAGATCAACTCTCCTGCTAAAAAGAGAGATCAAACAAACAAATGGTAACTGTAAAAAGATGTCATAACCATAACTAAAATCAAGTAAGAAATCAATCACGCTATCATCCAATTTTCTTGTAAACTTTCGATTAGCCTACTGTACCGACGAATCGAGCAAAACAGCAGGTGACCCCAAAGAAAGGAGAGAATAGTACCCACGAATCGGGCCGCCGCCGCGAAGAGGAGATCGCAGAATCTTCAAATCAGCAGGCTCGAGGGCAGATTTGCTGGTGGGTTTGAGTGTGAAACGGGGGAAGAGGATTACCGCCGGCGAAAAGCGTTGGATCGGCAGGCGACGCCTCCGTCGGTCGGTCGGTTGGTCGTCGGAGAAATAAATCGCCCCCAAAGTCTCAAATGCTACCTTCTCGGCTCGTGAGACCTTACCGCCCCCATCTATTGGTCGAACAGGTGGGCTCCGTCGTCATTTGCCTAATTCTCCACAGAAAATGAATCGGTTCGGATCCTCGTGTCCCAAATCCCTGGTCCCTTCCCTGGACCGCATCTACACTATAAAAGGCCCAATCATGTGCCGCACGTGAGCTCAGCTAGCCAGCCAACAGCATAGCCCTCTCTCTCTCTCGTGAAAACCTCACGCCCTCAGCCATCGCCGCCATCGCCCGACGCAGGAGAAGTGCGTTTTTCGCGTGAAGAAACGGGGCTTTGCTTCATGCATTGGTCGAAGACGGTCGTTTTTGGTCTAGATTCGCTGATTGGATTTTGATGAGGTGCAAAAAGGTCGGTTCTTGGAGACGATCTGCTGGTTTGCGTCGATAGGGGTTTGGCGTTCTTGATTTAACTTCGTTTTTTTCCAGTTCTACTGTCTGGCTTATGTTTTGATACTTGCTTTTACTAGGACCTGTTATAGTACCAAAATGAAGTGATTTTGACTCGAGAATAGGTGATTTATTTTGCTTACACGAGTTCGCTACGTTTGTTGTCCGTGTTCGTGTCTTTAAATTTTCTTTTCCTTTTTGAGTAGAAATAATTGGGTACGTTGACGTGGTATCCAATAATGGTTTTATTCTTGATTCTGGAGCACTTCACTGTTAAGATAAGTTATCTTCATTGGAGTTAGTTCTGTGCTCGGAAATGGGATACCTAGTGAAAATATGTCGTGATTATGCTAGAATTCTGCCTACACTGACCTTTTGAGGCAAGTCTTCGTTGTCAATTGACAAGTGTTTATTGTTTCCATTTTGTCAGCATCAATCTGCAACGTAAATTGATTTTATTGATTCAAACTTTATCCGGAGAGAAGCACCATAACTTGGTACACTAGAAGTAAAGCATGCTCGATCAATTAGATATAGATTCATTTCACTTTCAGTCTTAATATGCTTCTTTCTATTCTTTCCAATGCAGGCCTAGTAGAGCTGTAAATGGCTGTTGCAAATACCCAAAATCCTTTATTAGAAGAAATGACTTGTGGATCTTTGCTTCAGCAATTGAAGGTTGTTCAGTTCTGTACTTCCTTTTTAAACTTGCACTGTATCCTATGAAGTCAACTAAATTGATGGCCTTTTGTTTCAGCTAATATGGGATGAGGTTGGGGAGAGTGATGAGGAACGTGATCAGATGCTGCTTCAGCTGGAATAGGAATGCCTGGATGTTTATAAGAGGAAAGTTGAGCAGGCTTCAAAGATGAGGGCTCTTCTTCTACAATCCTTGGCTGATTCTAGAGCTGAGCTTGCTAGTGTTCTATCTGTGCTTGGAGAAAATTCTTTTGCTAGTGTTCTATCACTGCTCAATTCATTGTTGCTAGATCATGTATCACCGATCAAAAAGATGTCGCATCTGTCCTTCTGTCATCACAATCAGAGGAAGATATGCTACATGCTTGTATGGAAATGTCGAGTAGTTGTATACCAAACCTCTTTATGTATGAGCAAAAAAAAAAAAGAGATACACATGAGTTTATGTTCAACAAGTCATAATAAACAACCATTTTCATGAAGGTTGTGCAGTAAGTTGAGGTTTCATGTCCTTCATTCCTTTTGCTATGTTATGAAGTTTGTGTTGTGAAAAAAAATAAATACATCATTAGAATCACTTCCTGTATTATAATTTTTTGTGCAAACTAAATAAATATATATATATAGATAAAGCTAGAACCATCATGAATATCAAATCTGATGAATTAAAGTGTTGAAACACTTCCTATATGATTTTATTGCCTCTACAAATATACTTCACTTGTAACACTACAATGTGTGTTTGTATGTATTGATAATAGTGCCAAAACAAATAAAGTTATCGTTACTTTTAGGCTTAATTTGTATGTGTCAGTATGCGTTTAATTCTCCAATTTGAGGAGTGTTAAATTTTCCAGAAACAAGAATTTAAAGTTTATATTGCAAAGCATACGAAGAACTTGATTGAAATCATGTGGCATCAACACAAACAGATTGTAAATAGTTTCTCAAACACTTGTTCAACAAGTCTTAAACACTACACGAGCAATGCAAACATAGACAAGAGCAATGCAAACATAGACAAAACATAAACATTCTTTTTTAGACAAGAGCAATGCAAACATAGACAAAACATAAACAAAGAGCTCGATGTGAAACAGACAAAGCAGACAAGCCACCTGGAGTAAATTCCATTGAACCATGTGTCTCTATTGGAGTAAGTCCAGGCCTATAATCATATGTTTCTTGCCACAATATAGGATCAACATAATAACCAGATGTCTTGCACCATTCCCTGGTTTTCTTCGTGTGAGCTATATCAGTAGGAGTATATGCATGCTGATGAAAAAACAAACGAGCAGATTCTAGACCAGATCTGAGAAGAGCACTATCTCCAGGAGGAAACTCAATGACAGCAGCAGAATACTGAGCAGGTGATTGTGCAAGAGTTGATACTGAGATCTTGTAAGAATCTGATGGAAGTCCTTCAGAGGCTACGAGATCTGTAAGCCGTACATGTCCAATAAATGGTATAACACTCCCTCCCATTGCACCCTGATTTTCTTTGAGATATCAAAGACAATAATCTACAAAGGGAGCAAGCTGTGTTAACTTAGATCTTAAAGCTACATCATAATAAAAAATAATGCATTCATTTAAAGAAAATACCTTGCAGTTTATTAAGCAAGCACAAAAACCCGTGGTAGTTCTTGTGAAATTTTATCAGTGTGTGGACAAAATTAAATCCAAAAGTTAATAAGAAACCTCTTACCAAAGAATGTAGACCATAAGTGTTCAATAGTGAAAAAGTATAGCTCACCTTCAATCAACAAGAATAATAACAATACACCCCAACCATTTGGAATTATGTACATGAATCTTAACCCATCGTCGTTGGTAGTAGAGTTATATTTCTAGTATTGCCCTAATCATTCAGATAACTTTTACAGATGTTAACTATTTTTGTTTTCCTTGGCTTACAATTGATTTAACTTATCTAGCTATAGATCTATGCATGGTCTTTGAGAATATCTATGGCATCTGACATTGCTTCCATTTTATAATCTCTTAATGTTGCACCTTAATGCTTGCAAATGATACTTTTTTAATTTTATTTCCCATTCTTTGTGTTGTTTTTTAATTGTCAAACACTCTGACTCGCAAATTGTAACTAGTTATACCACCATCTTAAAGGGTTTTGTTGATAACATGACTCTGAAATTCTCTAATCATTTAAACCATCCAACCTTTGTCCTATGAAAAATATCTCTTTCAATTCTACTTGTATAATACAACCCAAGATATCTAGAATTCATACTGGGAAGAATTTTTAATCTAATCGGCTTAGTTAATCTTCCATTATTTCTCCCTTAGGAACATAGGTAAGTTGAAACATAGAATGATACTACAAAAAGAAAAAATGTCTTAAAAATAAATCTTACATTTTGGTTGTGAAAGGTATTGTATTCCTTATACAACAATACTACACGTCCATGTAGCTAGAACATAGTACTTGTTTTCTTGAACAATTGCAACTCAAATTGTAATATGGAATGGCAATTGTCTCAGAATCTATCAAGCAGAAATACGAGAAGACTTAAAAAACATGCACCAAAACACTACCTTGGAATTGCATAACACACCGTTCCACTCATCGCTGGTTAAACATCAAGAACTAACACAAACAAGGTATCCAACCTGTTACTTCATCTCCCACTCACATCATTTGCACTCACGTTGAACCAACCAAAATGCCTGGAATAATGAACACCTGGAAAATCTACATACATGTTAAAGAATTTTTTTTTCAGATGAAACAATGGCATATATTAAAAAGTGGAGGAAGAGGGTATTGAGAGAAGGAGATCAGGCCACATGCATCCAAGAAAAAATTGCACTGACGATGCAGACCTGGAAACTCGTATCCCTCCTCCCGCTTCCTCTGCTGTCGAATCAAGTGCCCAGAGAGATGAGGGTGAGGACTCTGGGACTCCGGAAGTTGCAGCCTCAAAGAGGCGCGACCCCAGTGGCGAAGTAGCAGAGAGCCCTGAAGGCGGCACCGGCAGCGAGGCGACGAGGAGGCTCCCGGCGGTGCCTGCTCGCATCGGGGGAGGGGAGGGGGAGGGGGAGGGGGAGGAGGGCGCGCGATGGAGGCGACGACGCCTGCTTGCGTCGGGGGAGGGGGAGGGGGAGGGGGAGGGGGAGGAGGGCGCGCGATGGAGGCGACGACGCCTGCTTGCGTCGGGGGAGGGGGAGGGGGAGGAGGGCACGCAATGGAGGCGACGGCGCCTGCTTCCGTCGGGGGCGATGGAGCAACTCGTAGGCGTCGGGCGATGGCGGCGATGGCTGAGGGCGTGAGGTTTTCGCGAGAGAGAGAGAGGGCTCTGCTCTGGCTCGCTGAGCTCACGTGCGGGACGTGATTGGGACTTTTATAATGTAGATGCGGTCCAGGGAAGGGACCAGAGGATCCGAACCGAGAATAAAGCGGAAAAACTCACTTTCGCCTCCAAAATTTGTAATTTTTTCAAAGTGTCCTAAAAAATTAACTAAATAATCTCCAAATTGTTGATAAATAAATGAAAAATGAGAAGATGCTAGCAAAATTTACAGTATGAATAAAATGTATCAATTTGAGGAAGTTAAATGATTTTTTTTAAGAAAATAAAAAACGGAATGACAATGCAATTTACTCTCAATTAAAATTTTAAAATGAAAAATATTATTTCCCTTATTTTTATTATGGTCAAAATACATATTTTGAGAAAAAAAATGCGAAAGTGATTGAGATTGACTAAGCATTTTGATATTTGGTCGAAGATTTATGTTATAATCAAAGGGATAAGTTAATTCAATATAATTTATTAAATATGTTAAGTTTGATTAAATACTTGACAATTGAAGAAATTTAACGCCTATTCAACAAATATTGTGACGTGGGGCAGGATAGTTATTATTCTATAAGTTACTAAGAAAGGAAGATAGATGAGAGTGTAAGTAGATGTTCCTTTAGATGATGCTCCTAAAATAAAGAATATTCTTCGAGTTTTGCCATAATAAAAAAAATTATTATGAATAGAGGATGGATTCTCAACCCCTAAATACATAAATAGAACTTTATACTAGGACCTAAGATTCAATCTTGTAAAGTAAGAAAATAAATTTTTACCCAAAAAGAAAAGTATGTAACTAAATGATCATAATTCAAAATAGGATACGGATCAAGATAAATTCTCTCCTATAAATACTAGAAATATCAAAATTATTCTAAATACCTAAAAATAAAAATTATCAAAAATAGCAAAAGTGCTCCGAAGAGGATTTAAATGGCGGAATCAAGATTCGAAAAATTGACGATTATGATTTCATCGTAACAAACATAACTTTTTGAATTTTAGACGCATGATGACCGACAAAGCTTAATTTCGATTCTCGAATAAAAAATTATGCTATTTTAAAATTTAAAGTATCATATTGAGTTTTAATATAAGTCGGACTGCATCATACTAGCTATAAAAAAAGTAAATATATCAAGGACGATTCAACACTCAAAAAACTTTAGACAGATCAAAAAAGTTGATTAGATTTTTAACAAGCGAAAGTTTTTATAAATCAAAGTTAATAAAATATTTAATAAGTGGAAATCCAATAGATCAAAATTAATTAAATATTTGACAAGAGTAAGTTTCAACCTCTCAAATAAATTAAAATTGACTGAATGTCAGGTTCATAAAAGTTATGATAAATTAAAATTGTCTCAGATATTTGGTACAGTGAAGTTTTTGGGGCGCTTGGTAAATAGATTTAGAAGGCAGGAATGAGAATGAAATATATTTTATTTTCATTTATGATTCTTGATATACGGGAATTAGAATCAAAATATGGACATGATATCCCTGATTTTATAATTCATCCTCCATTAGGTTATCATTAAATTCATAAACCCCTCAATCAAAATTCACTACTATTTCTATTGCCGAATGCATACCAAGTGTCCCCTTAATATAATAGATTAAGATTAATAAGATAGTAGACAAATAATGAAATTTCAAAAGTAAGGCCTCTTTTCAAAAGAAATCCTAAAATTAAAACCTCTTGACAAATGATAAAGGTTTGAAGATGAGGTTTTGGCAACGGGAACTCAAAGGTGAGCCCTCGTGGCAAAATGAAAAAGCCCCGAAGGCAGAGTCTCTTAACAAAGAGTCTTAAAGAAGATTCCTCTTGATAAGATAAGGAAGTCTTGGATGATTAGGCTCTTACCAGGTAAGTCTCTCAAATAAGAGTCCGACTTGTAACATGGGTTTGAAATAGTTGGTTTACTTACATGATGCCCGACTATAGAGTTGATTATAACTTGCAGGTAATATTTTAGTTAATTGAAGATTGAACAATCGATTGGTTTGTCAGTCAACTAGACTATTAACTGAGGTTATTTTGGTTGATCTGATAAGGTTAAGAGGTTCCATCAACTAAAACGGGCACTCAAATAACAATGTTGATATTTTCAATTTTATATTTGATAAGACTCTTAAATCTCTCAAGAATTATTAAAATTCTATCGAGGGGTGGTCTTGAGACAAAGTAGGCCCTAAGCGAAGTCATAGATTTAGCATTTGGGCCCTCCTTCCCTTTTACATTAATTTGAAAAGTCAAATATATATTTAATAAAAACTAATTGAATAACATAATTAGAGTAAACCAAAATATGAAATTAAAGAAATTACATACCAGAGAATATTTTACATAATTTCTCAAAATAACATATTCAACAATCAATATTATTTAAAATGCGCTCTTCTTGTATTTTTTGAAGCAAAGTCATCAATGATGTCATCATATGAGATATCCTTCAATATATCTTTTTCCATGCAAAGGGTTGCTAAGTCATTCAATCTCTCTTGACTCATTATAGTTCTCAAATAAGATTTCAATAATTTTAACTTTGAAAAGCTCCTTTCAACTGATGCTACAGTCACAGGAATAGTTAGTAAAATTTGATAGGCAACCACGATCATAGGGAAAACATCCATTTTTAATGCAAACTCTAAACTTTTAATGGTTGTCCAAGATTTATTTGTGTCGTATGCTTCCAGAGGTAGCATCTCTTGCAACATTCGTAATTCCAAAAGTAAATTATGTGCATAAATATCAAACACATCATCCTTTTTTAGAGCAGATTCAAGATTCACACAATATTTTCTCAAACCATCTTCGTCCAATGCCATTAACTGTTCTCCATCAAACAAGAATCCAAACATCTCTGCAAAAGTATTCAATTGCTCAAACCTACTCCTCAACTCCACAAGAGCAATATCTACCACAACAAGAAAATAATCGGTCCTGAAACATTCTTCAACTTTTTGTCATTCTCTTTCAGTATTAGCAACCTTATCAAATTGTCTTTTTCTAGATCTTTGTCATCGCTTATGAAATATAGGGTCAACTCCTATATTCAAAGCAATTTCTTTAGCAGAATTTATGACATTTGCAAATCCTTTTTCCCTGTAATTCTCAAAAAAAGAAATAAGCCCTTTTAATTGTTTCACTACAACATCAATTCGCATCGTTTCAGATTGTAAGGCTTTACTGACCGAGTTCATGTTGTAGAGAATATCATACCAAATTACCAAGCTTAACAAAAATTCAAAGCTGCCAAGTTCATGTGTTGCTAACAATCTAGCATCCCTTAATAATCTTGCATCATCAGTTAAATCAGCTACCTTAAGTAAAGCTTCTCTGATTTGCTTAACTTGTGATTTAATAGCTTTGACACTTTCGATATGACTTTCCCACCTTATGGTGCACAATGATTTAAGTGTCAAATTATCCAAACAATCAAGTAGAATACTCCAACGTTTTATAGAATTGGAGAACACTGTATACATGCATTGGCATGCTCCAAAAAAAAATTTTGCTTTAACACATGAGTTTGCCATATCACAAATCACCAAATTAAGACAATGACTACCACATGACATGTAAAAGGCTCTCGGATTTATATCAAACAATCTTTTCTAGATGCCTTGGTGTTTTCTTTTCATGTTGGAGCCATTATCATAACCTTGTCCTCTAATATTATCAATATCAAGGCCAAGAGAGTCTAATGCATTACACAATTCATTAAAAAGACTCAATCCACTTGTGTTTACAACATTTAGAAATTCTATAAAATTCTCCTTAATTTTTACAGGAATACATGATACATCAATACACCGTAATATTAAAGTCATTTGTTCCTTGTGGCTTGCATCAGGAGTACAATCAAGTATCACCGAATAATACTTTGCTTTCTTGACCTTTTCAATGATTACACTTTTCACTTTTAATGACATATTTGTTATCAACTCATTTTGAATTTTATGACTGAGGTAATGATGATGAATTTCTTTTCCTTTAATGTGCCGAAGATGTTTTTGCAGTATAAGATCAAACTCGGCAATCATCTCAATCAAACCCAGGAAATTACCTTTGAATCATCCTCCAAGTTTTTATTCTTTCCACGAAATGCCAAGATATTTTTAGCCAAACATTTCACCACTGCTACAATTCTTGTCAAAACTCCTCTCTAACAGTATGTTTTATTTTTAATCTGTTCTTGCAATTCTTTGTCAATTGTTTCATTTTTTCTCAATCTCACTTGTAACTCCACCATCGATCTTAAATTAGCTAGATGTTCACGACATTGTTCGTGTTCTCTAAGCTTCTCACTTAGATGTTTCCAATCTCTGGATCCCTCTTTTGCTAATTGACTTCGTGATTATAGTGTTTTGAAAAGCTTACAACAGAAACAAAATACTTTATCTAACTCTTTTGAATAAACTAGCCATTTTCTTCCATGACATGTTTTGTTTGGAAGCACTCTATTGTAATGCTCTGAGGAAAAATGTCTACCAAGTTCATCACGAGAGTATTCAAAATTAACCTCTCTAATTGGGCTCTTTTCAACGAGTAAATCCCTCATTTTTGTATCAAGATTATCCCAACTCTTGGTTCAAATATATGTTGGAAGTGGGAACGTGTGCAGTTACTGCACACGTTGCCAAGAGAGTGGGCCACTTTGCCACTCCCTCCCTACTCATGCTCCACCCTTTGCTCTCCTATATAAGGAGAGGGTGAGCAATGCGTTCAAGTGCAAGTGAAAAACTCTGAGTAGAGGAGATCAACCATAGGCAGAGGGATTTGATTTGTGGAGGCCGAAGGACTTTCCGACCTGTGATCGTTCTTCCGACGACAAGTGCGAAGAACAACGAAGGACGAGTGAGAATCACTGTAAGTGTTTATCGTTTTATAATTTCGTAGATTCGTTCATGATTTCATGCTTTAGATCATCAATGGTATCAGAGCATGTATAGATTCCAAAGCATGAAATAGATAAATCGTTTTATTTCAGAAACTCCCTTGTTTTAAAAACCCAATTACATGAAATTGCGGTTCTGTGTCGTACTCCTCTCGCTCATCGGATGATATCATATTTTGTGAGCACTGCCGACGATCGATTTCTGCGACCGGAGAATGTCGAGGACTACATTGGGAGGTGCGATGAGTAGCCGCCGTGGTTACCGTATTTGTTGCGGCAGTCACATGTGTAGGCGGCGGAAGAAAACTCGAAAGAAAAAAAATGTGGTGGAAGGAAACTCAAAAAAAAAACTGAGAAATTTTTTTAATAAATAAAAAAAAATTTTGCATGCAAATTTAGGCCGTAGATACAGTTAGATAAAAGTTGCATGTTGTTTTTTTCTTCCATTAAATTAATTAGTTTTGTGCTTTAATTAATATCTTGTTGCTTTGTTGAATTTGTATTAAAATTTGACTATTGGTTATTGGAAATAGACCAAAATTTTATTAAATGGATTGGATTTTAATTAAAATTAATTAAATCTAATTAAGTTGGTTCATTTCAACTGGAATTTAAATTATTAGTTGATTTAATCAGACCAACTTGATTCAACTATGTTTATGTCTAGTTTGAACCATTAGTTGGTTTGACTAGACCAAATTGATCCAATAAAATCAAGATCTAGTTCAAACCACTAGTTAATTTAATCAGATCAGTTTAATACAAACCAGAACCATTTTGTTTGGTTCGATCAATAGATTTGACTTTGAATTAAGTGAGCTAACGACTAAGATAAGTCATCCCTGTCCGATTAAGTTCTAATGAGGATAATGGACCCAGACTAAGGATTCGATTTCCTAATCGATCAGCCTAATGTGTTAGTCAATAAAGCTCCCCAAATCAAGAAAATTTGTTTTTCTTATCTGTTTATGACTCTGTGGGTTTATGGATAATTGTGAATTGAATTAAACCAGTTTTGTTACTGGTTTATCGGTTTTGTACTGACATTGTGTATTTCAATTCCAGATGTCGAGATTTATTACCACAATGACTCGTCGCGATGTGCGACGGAATGAGCTAAGGGAACAGATAGAGGAGATTGACTACCGCCCAAGTCTTGGAATCCAAGAGCATATGGGAAGGCTTGATCGTCTATTTTGGAAACTCGAGCAGGAAGAGTTTCCAGTCCTAGATAACTACCGGATTGGGGCATTGATTCGTTCATTGCCGAGGCATGGTGGAATAGCTGCAAGATGTATCTGGGGATGCTTTGAAGGGTGAATCATATATACCGAGCTGTGCAGAGAACCACTTCGTCAAAATTTTTCGGAAGAAGATTTGGAAGACTCTGAGGACGAACTAGAAGAGGATCCAAAAATGGATCTCATTGTAGAATTCGAGGAGAATCATGAAGAATTCGAAATGGATCCAATTGAAGAATTCGAAGAGGATCCAGAAATGGATCCAATTGAAGAATTCGAGGAGGATCCGGAGGAATTCGAGATGGATCCAATTGAAGAAATCGAGGAGGATCCTATAGAATCGGTGGAGGATCCTGAAGTTAAACTACCTCTTATCAAGTCTGGGATGAAAGGGATAGTATTTACCACCACGCTAGTCTTTGTCCTAGTGGGAGTAGTGTTAGCTTATTTAGTTTATTAGAGTTTGTCTTTGTTACTGTTGTTATGTACAAACAGTATTTGCTCATTTAGTTTTTAGTCATGTAGTAGTTACTGTCGTTTTGTACGAATAGTTTTTTTTCGAAAAGTTATGTTATGTGTTAACAAAACTTCTTAATGATTAGTTCATTTCATTTGAATGATAAATTCATTTATGATTAGTTCATATGATGGGATGTATGTAAAATAACTAATAAATGTTTATTAGATTGGATATACGGAGGATGAGTGGGAACGTAGTTACCACTTGATTTTGTAAACCAACACTAATTTACAATGAGTTAGTTATTAATTACATGCATATGAGTTACACTGAATGACTAAATAATACGTTTATTTATGTTAGATCATGCAACGAAGAACATAATAGCTGAACTCAATAAGGGAGAAAAATTAAATGGGGACAACTACAAAATATGACACCTTAAGATACAGTATGTACTTGAGGAACAAGAAGTTCTAGAAGCTGTTAATTAATTTATGGTAGAACCTACAGATGGTTCTACAGCTCAGCATAGACGTGATCTTGATGCCTATAAGGCATCAAAGAAAAAGGACTCCACTGCTAAGAGTATTTTGATTAGTTCAATGGTAGATGACCTAGTATATGAATATGAGCCATTACCATCGGCTCATGCTATCTGGGTTGCCCTGAGAGATAAATATAGTGGAGTTAGCTTAAGCAAGTTTCGTTAGCTGACAATCAAGTTTGACAGCTATAAGAAACGCCCGAATGTCTCCATGACCCAACAGCTGAGGGAAGTGGGGAATATGATTCGAGAGCTGAAAACTGCTGGTCATGAGTGTCGATGCAGTCTGGCCCTGATTGTTGTTTTGGTGTTGACACTGATTTAAGTTTAGGTGGATGATTATTGATTATGATTAAGTCCTGATCGGGGATCAGGCATGGTATGGAAAATCCTAGCCTGGAGGGCTAGGTGTTGGAAAATCCTAACCTGGAGGGTTAGGTGTTGAAAATCCTAGTCTGGGAGGCTAGGTGCTTGAAATGTCCTAGCTTGGAGGGCTAGGTGTTGGAAAAGTCCTAATTCGGAAAGGTTGGGTGAAAAGTCCTAGCTTGGAGGGCTAGGTGAAAAGTCCTAACTTGGAGGGTTAGGTGCAAATTCCCATCCTGGAGGATTAGGTGAAAAAGTCCTGGCTTGGAGGGTCAGGTGCCTAGCTTGGAGGGCTAGGTTGGATGAAATTCTAACTCGGAAGGGTTGGGTGAAAAGTCCTAGCTTGGAGGGCTAGGTGAAAAGTCCTAGCTTGGAGGGCTAGGTGAAAAGTCCTAACATGGAGGGTTAGGTGCAAATTCCCAACTTGGAGAGTTAGATGGAAAATCCTTAGCTTGGAGGGCTAAGGTGGATGGAAACTTAGCTTGGAGGGCTGAGTTTGAGTCCCTGGATCGGTCTAGTGATCGATCAGGGATTCTGGCACGCTGCTCCTTCATGGATCCGTCTGGTGACCGATCCAGCGATGACTGATCGGTCGGGTGACTGATCAGGGAGCACACAGTGAGGTTGGGAACCTACTGTGTTGCTCCTGATCGATCTGGTGACCGATCAGGGAGTATGTGTTTCACCCATTGACTGGCTCCTGATCGGTCTGGTGACCAATCAGGGAGCGAGCAGTGAGGTTGAGTTCCCTTGCTAAACTGCTCCTGATCGGTCTGATGACCGATCAGGTTTACTGTGCAGATCGTTCTGGTGAACGATCCAGCGTCGCAGGTTCCTCACTATGATCGATCAGGCTCCAGCCTGATCGGTCTGGTCATGATCTGATCGGTCTGGTGACCGATCAGGAGGCTGCCTGATCGGTCTGATGACCGATCAGGAGGTCTGGACTGCGAAACTCAGAAATTGCCTCATATAAGGGTGGATCGGTCCGGTGAACGATCCACAACCTGGGATCGGTCTGGTGATCGGTCCAGGAGAATCTCAAAGAAATCGTGATTTCTGATTGAGCGTTGGGGATTGATCAGGACGGATCCTGATCGGTCTGGAACCAGCCTGATCGGTCTGGTGACCGATCAGGAGGCTCTCTGATCGGTCCGGTGACCGATCACTTTAATTCAAATTGCATTGTCAGACGCTCTGATCGCGTCTGAACACAACCGATTCGCTGCCACTTTCCTCTGATATTTGATATGCTGTTTGATTTACTGCTCTAATACTTTGAGTAAGTTTCAGGTGACAGGGAAGGATTCAAACACTCAAGGAGAAGTCATAGAGAGCTTTCCTTGGAGCAGGTTTGTCCCTTTCTCCACACAGGTTGCAACGGCTGGATGCAGGACTGAAGCTGCTGACTGAAGCTTGGCTGAGGGAGCTCAGGAAGTTCAGTTAGGGTTCAGTGTAGCTGGCGCGTTGGCAGTGAGGCAGCTGTAGGCTGCTGGAGATAAGATCATCTGGTGCTTAGCGGAGAAACAAAAGGAACGAGAGTTATAGTGTTCAGTAATGATTTGAGTCTTGTGCTCTTGAGTTCTTGGGTTTTGTTTTTGCTCCACATTAAGCTTGCTGTTCTTGAGTTCTTCAATCATTCTGAGCAAGCTATTGAGAAGCAATCATCATACTTGAGCGCTTGAAGGAGAAAACAAGAGGCTTGGAGTCCGACAGTGGGAAGACACGGAGAAGGGTTCTGCGTGAGATCGCCACTGGGTGGAGCTCAGGGAAGCTTGCTATGTTTTTGTCCTTGCTAAGTGGTTGAGTAAGATCCTTCTTGTTGTTTCTTTGCGCTTAAACTATATCCTTGTTTGAAACACACTGTGGAGAGGTTTCTCCACCGAGAAGGAGGTTGCTAATTTATCCGGTAATAACCGGGGCTTGATCTGCCGACGATCAAGGGATCGCCCACCTTAAGGGCACGCCAAGGAGTAGGGGCAAGTTATCCCCGAACCTTGTAAAATCTCCTTGTTAGCGATCTTGCTAATCTTGCTAGTTAGGTTTTGGTTTTAGTTTCTGCAAGTTTTGTTTTCCCATACTTCCGCTGTGCTATTAATAACTTCAAGTGCAGAAATTTGATAACTCTTCTAAGAAGAAGCGATTGGCTATATTCACCCCCCCTCTCTAGCCATCTCGTTCCCAACAATGAGTTGACTGATGAACAACAGGTTCAAGCAGTTATTCGTTCCCTTCCTGATTCTTGGGAATCAATGAAACAGAACCTTACACATAGTGAAAGTATAAAGACTTTCATTGATGTCTCACGCCATGTTGAATTGGAGGCGGAGAGGATAGAATCCGCAAGGATTTCTGGACAAGCTTTTGTAGTTGAAGGCTCTGGACCCAAGAATAAGAAAAGATGGTTCAAGAAAGAAAAAAGAAAGGGAAAAGGAAAAGAAGCTGCTGATGTTGGGAAAGGCCCAATCAAGAAGAATGTTAAAGGAAAGAAGTATGGACAGAAACCTAAGAGCAAGTTGACTTGCTATAATTGTGGCAAGAAAGACCACTTTGCTCGGGAATGTACTGAGCCGAAAAAGGTAGATCTATATTCATTTTATATTCACGAGCATTATGTTGCTAGTTCAGTGTTGTTAGCTGATTCTTATCCTTTGTGGATTATAGATTCAGGAGCAACGAACCATGTAGCTCGTGATCGAGCTACATACGTGGAGTACCGTCGAGTATCAGCTGACAATAAGTGGATATATGTTGGAAACAATGCAAGAATTGAAGTCAAAGGAATTGACACTTGCAAGCTCAACCTACGTGGTGGACATACCCTGTTTCTGCATGATATCCTTTATGCTCCTAAGATTCGACGGAATCTAGTTTTTGTAACTAGTCTTCTTGATTTGGGTTATTACATAAATTTTTTCAGTCGTTGTGTGGAATTTCGTATTAACTCCGTGTTAATTGGATGTGGTTATGTAATGAATGGTTTCATGGTTCTTGATGTAGAACAAGATATTAATTATGAAATTAATAGTTGTTTTTCAAACATTGCTCTTACTAGTGATGCTAATATTAATAAGGAAGTTTGGCATGCTAGACTAGGACATATCGGACAAGAACGGATGAATCGATTAGCTAAAGAGGGTCTGTTGGGCACTCATGCTAAGATTAACCTGTCCATATGTGAGCATTGTCTTGCTGGAAAAGCAACAAGGAAACCATTTGGTAAGGCTATTAGAGCTAATTCACCATTGCAATTAATTCATTCGGATGTATGTGGTCCAATGAATGTGAAGGCTAGACATGGAGGTTCCTATTTCGTTACATTTATTGATGACTTCACACGTTTCGGTCATGTGTATTTGATTTCTCATAAATATGAAGTATTAGATTGCTTCAAACGTTATTTGAACGAAATTGAGAATCAATTAGATCGTAAGGTTAAAACCTTACGCACTGACCGTGGAGGTGAATATTTGTCTGATCAGTTTAAGACAATATGTAATAAAAAAGGGATTATTAGACAGCTAACGATCCCTGGAACTCCACAGCAAAATGGGGTTGCTGAAAGAAGAAATAGAACTCTTCTAGATATGGTTAGGTCTATGATGGCTGAAGCTAATTTACCTATTTCCTATTGGGGAGATGCATTATTAGCTGCTACCTATATACTTAACCGAGTGCCTTCTAAGTCTATTCCATCTACACCATATGAACGTTGGACAGGCAGAAAACCACATTTGAGTAATCTGAGACCTTGGGGGTGTTGGATCGAGAGAACCGATAGAGGGGGGGTGAATATCGGAAAACTTTCGGATTTGAAAACTAAGAGAAATTGCACAGCGGAAGTTAAAAACACACAACGCAAACACGGGAGGTTTTACTTGGTTCGGAGCCTAGGTCGACTCCTACTCCAAAGCCCACGGTCGTTGACCGTTTACTTTGGGCAATTCTATATAGGTGCAAAAACAATTTACAAATATTGATTACAGAGTAAGTGCAGTAAATTGAAAATCACTCTTCTTTACCGATGTCCGAAGTAGATTGACTTTTTCGGAGCAGCAGGACGTCGTCGGCTCGAGTTGGGCAGTTTCCGGAGCGAGGCGTGAGAGCAGAAGAGCGTAGAAGCGTTGTGTTCGAGATGTTCCTTGAAGCCTGGGCGTTGGGTGCTATTTATAGCACCTCGGGGCGCCCTGGACGTCGGGGGCGCCCCCCCACGTGTCACGTGATCCGAGATTCTCTTGGTCAACCTTTATCCCACTCGAATAGGGATGATGTTTGACCCTGGGGCGCCCTGGACGCTGGGGGTGCCTTGCTTGACTCCTTCCGCGCGGGCTTCTCGGCTGGATAAGGGTGATTGGCTTCGCTGGCATAGGCGCGGGGCGCCTTGGCTGCTGAGGGCGCCCTGGCTGTTGAGGGCGCCCCGGCCAGTAGTCAGCCGAAGCTCCTTTTTCCTTCATTTGTTTCTTGTTCACCTTGGGGGCGCCCTGGACACTCAGGGCGCCCTACTCAGCTGCTGCCTCACTCCTTTGAGGCTCTCTGAGCTACAGACACACGTTCCTTTGGTCCTGCATCCGGGGTTAGTCCGAAAACAACATAAACCAGTAAGTTGTTAGTTTTTATACAGTCTTAGCTGTCTTGGTTCTGACTTTGGTCTCCAAAATGGAGCCCTAGGTCGAACCGACGCCTACTGTTCCCTCGACGGGGAACGCATCCTCACCTACTCCTCTCGGGAGAATGTACCTGATGCCAACCGCTCCTTTGGTTGGACTTTTGCCTGGCGGTCCTTTGCCAGGTCTTGGATACCGAGCTGTCCTTCGCCCGGTGCCTAGCGTTCCTTCTCTAGGGCTTCAGTCCCAAGCTATCCTTCGCCTGGCGCCTAGCAGTCCTTCGCTAGGTCTTGGATACTGGCAGTCCTTCGTCAGGTGCCTAGCATTCCTTCGCTAGGGCTTGGATACTGGCAGTCCTTCGCCAGGTGCCTAGCAGTCCTTCGCTAGGACTTTGTATCTGCACACTTGAGTAACATTGTTAGATTACAAATAAACTTAACTTTGAATCCTTTGCCAATATCAAAACAAGGTTCGATATGGTGCTTTCTGCACCAACAATCTCCCCCTTTTTGATTTATGGCAACACAATTCAAAGTTAAGTAAAAAACATATACAGTTTAAGCAAAAAGAAAAAAACACAATGAAGTATGAACAGAATAGATTTTTTTTTTTTTAGAAAACTTCTTTATTTCTCATACTCCCCCTAAAACCCTGAATTCTTGTGTTAAGACACTTAACTTTGACCTTTCCTCCCCCTTTGACATATATCAAAAACATACATGGGCGAAAAAAAGGTTTCTAATAGAGAGTTTTGAGTTTGTGTAAAACTTCTAAGTTTTTTGACAAAGTGTTTTAAAAGGCATTTGCATAAAAAACTTTTTACACTTAGACAATTTTCCATTTTGCAAACCTAAATTTTGTTTTAAAAAACTTTTACTTACAAGGCTTTGCAAAAAGGAATTTTACTTAGGCCAAATTTGAAGTCAAAATTCCAAAAAAAAGTTCAACTTTGAGAATTGAAAAAAAATTGTTTTTAAAATAATTTGCACACTTAGACGAATTTGCTTGGAAATACTTTGTGTATTTTGAAAAACAAAATTTGTAAAGCTTCTAGACAAGTTTTTCACCAAAAAAACTCTACTTAGAAACATTTGTCAAAATTTTCAACTAGTTTTTGCTCAGACAAATTTTGTTTACTAAGAAGAAGAATTTTACTTAAGAAAAAATATGCACTTAAGAAATTTTGAAATGCTTAGAAATTTTTGAAGCACTTTTAAAGAAAATTAAACAAAATTTCCTTTCTTTCCCCCTTAATGTGAAATTCTTCTCCTTCTGTTTTAGACCATTTCTAAGTTCAGTTTTGAAAAAGATATTTTGAAAAACTTCTGAGTATCATAAAGGAAATTCTAAGTTAAGAGCAACTCGAAGTTTTCAATAAAGTTCCTTTGAAAAGGGAAAAAGTTTAAGGAAGAATTTAATTTTCACTTTTTCCTATGAGTTTTGAAAACATAAAAATACATAGTATAATTCTTGAAGGCATAGCAAAGAGGCTTAAATGTCCAGATTAAATCCATTTTGAAGAGTATTGTGCAGTTCTGAAAAATATTTTGTATTTGTAAGAAAGTATTAGAAAGATTTTCCTTAAAAAAGATTTTTCAAGTACATTTGAGATTATGATTTGAAACACATAAGTACTTTTAGAAAAGTATTAGACTTTGAAAAATATGAGTAATTTTTTAAACGTATTAGATTTTGAAAAATATAATATTTTACTTGACTAGGTTTCTTTTCCAGTTTAACACAATCCTGGGAAGCCTTGTTGACTACAAGGACATTTTCCTAAGTGCCCTGGAAATTCTCTAACCCAAGTAAATATTATTTCAAAAACAATTTCATAAGCCACAACAATAATGGTATTTTGAAAGACTTAAATTTTTAGCAAGGATTTTGAAGGTATAGTTCATGAAAATATGTTATTAAATAATTCTTTTAACCTCCTTTTAAACTTGACTCAGTCCTGGGAAGCTTGTTGACCACAAGTACTCTTCCTCTAAGCCTTTAGGGTTCAGTTCAGATCAAAGGAATTATCTAATAATTTCAACACAGATGATTATCAATAAAAACTTTTTAGAAATTCTTCTTTTGATTCAGCCCCCCCCCTAAATTTGACACATCCTAGGAGTCCTTGTAGATTATTAAGTAGACCTCCTTTGTGTTTTTAGGGTTTATCAGAATCAAGAGAATAGTTTTGAATAAAAGTATGGTAATTTTCAAGAAGATAATTTTTAGAAAATTCAATTTGGAATGAAGAGAATTTTTTAAAGAATAAGCCCCGAAAACAAAATTTGAAATGACAATGGTATTTTGAAATATAGTATTTTTGAGCTTCTTCTAATTTGATCTCCCCCTAGATCTGACACAGTCTGGCTTTTATCTAAGTTCCTTAAGGGGTTTCAGTGTTGAGCAAGTTTGACTATGTTGACTAGGGTTGACTTTTTTGATCAAGTTTGACTATGTTGACTATGTTTGACCAATCAATAACTAAATCAAACAAGCCCTAGATTATATTTAAAATGAGTCTATTGAGATATGAAATTAAAAAAATGTTAGAATTGAAAGAGTAGGGTACCGAAAACTAAAAAAAAAGATAATTTTGAATAACTTTTGAAAACATTTTTTTATTTAAAAAGATAGTGAGTTATGCTTTTAGGTCATAGATGTCTCACCCAGTTCTACGTGGTCAAACATGTTAACCTTATGGGTTGTGTGAGACAAATATTTTAATTTTGAAAATAAATGATTGACAATTATTAAATTGAATTTTGAGAATAATTAATTAAGTTGAATTTGAGAATAATTAATTGAATTATTTTGAATTTGATTAAATTGACTTAATTAAGATTTAATTGAATTTAATTGATTTAATTAAGATTTAATTGAATTTAATTGATTTAATTGAATTTAATTGACTTAATTAAGATTTAATTAAGATTTAATTGAATTTAATTGATTTAATTAAGATTTGATTGATTTAGTTGGTTGGATTGGACTCAACTTTTAGGTCCTAAGCATCTCACCCATTTCTAAGTGACAAAACAGGATATCCTTAACTGTTTTGTGAGATGCATTAATTTTATCTTTTGATGTTAACACTATGATTTAATTGAAGCTTGTGTTAGATTCGAGTTTAACAAATAATAATTTAAAAGTGAGTTTCGATAATTGGCTTCCAGGTCTTGGCGAGGCATAGAGGTCTTCTTTGGCCGTAGCCTTATTGGATCAACAACCCTTTCCTAGACAAAGCCTTTTAAAGAAAGATCATTTTCAAATCATTGTTTGAGACACTCTGGTCTAACTAGCTTAGGATTCGGAGAGGTAGCTTCGGCTAGTTCCACCGGACTAAAAAGACCAAATAAGGTACTTGACAGACCCAAATATACTAGATTAAATTGTCACGAAAGTAGGGACCATCAGATTTAGATGTGAATGAATGCTGGAAACCCTTTTACAAGCAAAAGTATAAAAAATGTAGCAAAGGGGCCACAGGTCGTATTTTTCTCGGGGCTAGATGTCGTGCTTGATTCAAACTTGTAGTTATGTGTCGTTTTTGGGTTTCAAACAAGTAAATGGGATTTTGGTTTGTAATTGAAAATGAAATTGCAAATGAAAAATAGAAACCGTGATTTAATAAACTAAACAAGAAAATTGGCACTTAAAAACTCAACAAATGGAAACTAAATCCAAACACTTACAAAGTTTTTGATAACTGATTTCTTATTTCAAACACAAAATGGAATGCTATGCAATGAAATAAAAGCAAGGATGGGAGTTTTCGAAAATAAACAAGATTAACACAAATCAATGTAAAGGGAATTTTGAAGATTACTCAAGCAGCAACTTCACTTAGCTATAATGCTTTTGGAACCTAACCACTGCCAATAAAATTCAAATATGAATGAGTGCAAGCCTATTGAATTCAAACACTATCTCATACCACAAAAACAAGCTAAATTCGGATTTAACAGGTCTAGGGCAGTTGGCACGCAAAGGAGAATTCCTTGTGCCAAAACTAATTGAATTTGGCACCTAAAACTAGTTATAGCAGTTCATAAATGCCTGCTGTTCGATCACAATTTGAGCAGCAATCTATCAATTGAAAACTCGGCATGAATGGCTGAAGACAAACAGCTCACTTGGACACAACTGAAGCAAAGAAAAACAAGGCAGAAATAAAGGAAAATGCAGTAATGAAAACAGAATTTCAGGATTATAGATCTAGCTAAGCTGAAAACATGGCAAAACTTGCAGGAAATCGAACCAAATTCTATGTTAACTGAACAAGCATATATTGGACTTGAAATGCAGGGATTAACACAATGAAAACTCAAAGACAATTGGGCAAACACACAGCCCTGATACAATTCAGAAACTGCAGGAAATTCAGAGCTAGGTTGGTATGCACTAAATGGAGTTGATGCTCAGAAATTAAAGCAAATGCTATTTTAAACCAACTACGCTATCTGTCTAATGCTAGAGCAAGAGTTAACTACTAAGAAACTCGGAAACAACTAAAGAAAACAGATAATCTAAAACAATTTCAGAAACTGCACAGTTTTTTTTCAGAGATCAAATGGCACGCAACAAATTAAACTACAATAAACTGAAATTTGATCTAGTTGATCACTAAGCACGTTCCTATATTACTCTACTTGCAGAATTGAAGCTAAATTATGGCTAACAACTTAAAACTCGAAAAATTCAGTAACTAAACAAGAACTTAAGAACAGGACAGTGCAGAAAACGAAAATACAGCTAAACAACTTGGAAATTAAAGGTCTAATCTACTCCTCAACTCCTTCCTCAGCTCAAGAAATTCTTGGTTGTCAATCAAGAACCGGCTTCGAACCCCTAGGCTCAGCAAATCAATGGACAATCAATTCTGAAGTGGATTCTGCATCAAATCTGAGCTTGATGGAATTTTCCATCCGATTCTCTTCATCTCGATTGGAAAGGCTGCGATGATGATATGGAAAACTTCTGAGCTCACCTGAGAACCCCTACAAGTGGTTCAGAAGCTTTGAAATGGGTTGTGGTCGAGAAGAAGATGATCGGACTGAGAACTGCCGGAACCCCCAAGAAATCCTCTGTTCCAGCGCAAATGAGCAGAATTCTTCAAACACCAATCGCCATGGACTTGATTCTCGATCTGGGAATGAAGATGAGGTGGTCACGCCTTCATGGAAGCAAAGATTTTCAAAAACGATGAAGAAACGAGGAAGAACGGCGAAGAACAGTGAAACTAGGCTGAAGACGCGATAAGGGTAAGCTCTGTGGAGTTTTTCCTTAAGTATTAATCAATGGACGACTCAGATCGATTTACTTCAATCCAACGGTTGATCTTGGTCTGATTTGAGCCAAACTTTGATGATGATGATTTGGGGTCAGGATCTGCCTCGTGGTAGCTCGGATCCTCCAGATTTGCAACGGATGGTCCAGATCAAGCTAGCCTTTGAATGGATGATCTAGAGCCCTCCAAGCTTGATCCAACGGTCGATCGAGCTCAGATTGTGATGAAACCTTCAGATCTTGATCAAGGTGCTTGATCAACCCTAGCCCTAGCTCGGATTGCTTCAGATCATCCCGGATGGCTCAGATCTAGCCGCTTTGAATCGACGGCCCGGATTTAATCGTAATCTTGATAATCTGATCCGGGTCACTTCCGACTCGAGTTTGACCCAATATGCCCTAGGTACTTGAACCTTTTATGCCTACAAAAATAAATCAAGAATTTAGTGGCCAATTAACTCAAATATATGTAATTTTGCAATTAAGTCCAAAATATGAATAAGTTCTAAAACCTAGGGCAATTTCACAATTTTAGCAATAAAAACATAGGTAAAACATGGATTTAAGCAGCTCAAATAATCAATAAAATAGTACTTATCAGTACTCCTTACCCTACTTGATTCCTTAGTCAGGCTTCCCTAACGTACTATCATCAAACCTTGTCCTAATACTAGGTTGTTCAAGTTTCAATTAATCAGGTTAGTCCTTAAACTAACCAATCCTAATTTTAAGCAAAAAAAAAATAAAAATAAAATAACGAACAACACACAATTAAAGCAAACAAAAAAAATGATCTAAGTTACATCATAATCGAAATAATACTCAGGTTTTTTTAAATCAACAAGGTTGGGAATTAAATTTTCTGACATATTAACCTTAATTATTTTGTATGAATTAATTACGTTCTTTGAGGTAAATATTAGATTTTCAAATATCGTAAATTTACCTTTTGATTCTCGGTTGGGAATCTCCCCCTTGATACTTGCCATCTTTAGCATCTTGTAGTGGTCGCGAGTCATCCGGACCAGCTTCCGATCATCCCCTTCTTCGTCATCAAATTCTGAGTCTGAGTTGGACTCGGGTATTGGTTGAGGCCTCTTTTGCAATTCTCTTGGAGTTTTTCCTACAATAAAAACTATACCTTCCTCGACCATTGCAATATCAACTTGATTATTTAACCTTAATTTAGAAGAAAATGATTCAAAATTAGTTACCAACTTTGCCTCAGAAAACGCATCGTCTGACTCAGGTTCGATTTCAACGTCGGGTGTCGAGTCTGACTCGGCTGTCTGTGCTTGGACCGAGACTGCAAGATAACTTTGGTAATCTTCTTCTTCATTTGATTCGTCCGATGATTCGAACATCTCTCCTTCAAAGACCTCAATATCAGAGCTCTTTTCGTGTAGGTTGAGTAGCTTCTCCCACATCTCTTTAGCACATCCAAATGAACCGACTAGCTTGAGTTGTTCGTTGGTTAGACCGCATTGTATGATCTCTGTTGCCTTAGCATCAGTCTCGATCTTCCTCAGAGTTGGTTCGTCCAATTTGTCCCAAGCGATCGATGTTCCATCTTCCGTGGGGAATCTGAACCCCGTTTGGATTATCGACCATAAATCTATATTAGCCTTCAGGTGGGACTCCATTAGACTTCTCCAGGAATTGAAGTTCTCGCCGGAGAATAGCGGTGGACGGGCACTGTTCCATTCTTGGTTGGCCATTTAGTTTAACCTCATATAGAAAAGAAGTAACAAAAATATACCAAGACTTGGTCTTGGATTAGTAGTGCGGGAGAAGGGAAAAATAGCTCAAAATAAATGTTGCACGAATTTCGAGGTAGAATAATAATAAAATAATAAAAACAGTTTATAACAAATTTTTAAAAATTGTTCGTTTTATCAATTTTGACTTATGGTGAAAAAATGAGAATTCAAAATTGAAAAAGGCGTAAGGATATTTTAAATCCACCTACAGATATTTTTTATTTTAAAATAAAAGGCGAAAAAGATCGAGTGGTGTTGATTAACTAGAAAGAAAAGAAATAAGATTAAAAATTTTGTAAATCCGAAAAACTTTCAAACTGGTGGTTGCACCAAGTTTGAACTACCCCGCTCTGATACCACTTGTTGGATCGAGAGAACCGATAGAGGGGGGGTGAATATCGGAAAACTTTCGGATTTGAAAACTAAGAGAAATTGCACAGCGGAAGTTAAAAACACACAACGCAAACACGGGAGGTTTTACTTGGTTCGGAGCCTAGGTCGACTCCTACTCCAAGGCCCACGGTCGTTGACCGTTTACTTTGGGCAATTCTATATAGGCGCAAAAACAATTTACAAATATTGATTACAGAGTAAGTGCAGTAAATTGAAAATCACTCTTCTTTACCGACGTCCGAAGTAGATTGACTTTTTCGGAGCAGCAGGACATCGTCAGCTCGAGTTGGGCAGTTTCCGGAGCGAGGCGTGAGAGCAGAAGAGCGTAGAAGCGTTGTGTTCGAGATGTTCCTTGAAGCCTGGGCGTTGGGTGCTATTTATAGCACCTCGGGGCGCCCTGGATGTCGGGGGCGCCCCCCCCACGTGTCACGTGATCCGAGATTCTCTTGGTCAACCTTTATCCCACTCGAATAGGGATGATGTTTGACCCTGGGGCGCCCTGGACGCTGGGGGCGCCTTGCTTGACTCCTTCCGCGCGGGCTTCTCGGCTGGATAAGGGTGATTGGCTTCGCTGGCATAGGCGCGGGGCGCCTTGGCTGCTGAGGGCGCCTTGGGCGCTGAGGGCGCCCTGGCTGCTGAGGGCGCCCTGGCTGCTGAGGGCGCCCCGGCCAGTAGTCAGCCGAAGCTCCTTTTTCCTTCATTTGTTTCTTGTTCACCTTGGGGGCGCCCTGGACACTCAGGGCGCCCTACTCAGCTGCTGCCTCACTCCTTTGAGGCTCTCTGAGCTGCAGACACACGTTCCTTTGGTCCTGCATCCAGGGTTAGTCCGAAAACAACATAAACCAGTAAGTTGTTAGTTTTTATACAGTCTTAGCTGTCTTGGTTCTGACTTTGGTCTCCAAAATGGAGCCCTAGGTCGAACCGACGCCTACTGTTCCCTCGACGGGGAACGCGTCCTCACCTACTCCTCTCGGGAGAATGTACCTGATGCCAACCGCTCCTTTGGTTGGACTTTTGCCTGGCGGTCCTTTGCCAGGTATTGGATACCGAGCTGTCCTTCGCCCGGTGCCTAGCGTTCCTTCGCTAGGGCTTTAGTCCCAAGCTATCCTTCGCCTGGCGCCTAGCAGTCCTTCGCTAGGTCTTGGATACTGGCAGTCCTTCGCCAGGTGCCTAGCATTCCTTCGCTAGGGCTTGGATACTGGCAGTCCTTCGCCAGGTGCCTAGCAGTCCTTCGCTAGGACTTTGTATCTGCACACTTGAGTAACATTGTTAGATCACAAATAAACTTAACTTTGAATCCTTTGCCAATATCAAAACAAGGTTCGATATGGTGCTTTCTGCACCAACAGGGGGTCAGCTGCCTACGTTCATGATAAGACTCACAAATATGGAAAACTAGGATCAAGTGGTAAAAAGTGTATCTTTGTAAGGTATTCTGATACTTCTAAGGGTTATGTTTTTATTGGTGAGCAACAAGATGGAACCATCTCTGAAATAGAGTCAAGAGATGCGATTTTTCTCGAAACTGAGTTCCCTACAAGAGGTGAAGTTGTTAAATCGATTCCTCTATTTGTTATAGAGGAGGATATTGTTCCTTTATCAACAAATCAGGAATCACAGGAGAAACCTGAATTTAGTCTACCCAATGGGAGTGATTTGCCAATGAATGAATCAGTTTTAGTTTCTCAACAGTCAGACCTGCGGAGGAGTAATCGCAAGATTATTCCTAAAAGAAGATTTGACATTGAGAATGAGGCATTAATGATTCTCCCTATTGACGATGAGGAACCTCGAACGGTTGAGGAAGCATTGAGATGCTCAGTTAGAGAAAAATGGAGAATTGCAATGGATGAAGAAATGGAGTCTATGAGAAAGAATCAGGTTTGGGATTTAGTCGATCTTCCTCCAGGCCGAAGGGCTATTGGGAATAAGTGGATTCTCAAAATTAAGAGGAAGGCAGATGGATCGATTAATAGATACAAAGCTCGTCTGGTTGCAAAATGATATACTCAAATGGAGGGTATTGATTTTGAAGAGACATTTTCCCCTGTTGTGAAGTTTGTGTCAATACGTGTCATTTTAGCTATCGTAGCACATTATGACTTGGAATTACATCAGATGGATGTAAAAACGACTTTCCTTAATGGTAATCTTGACGAGGAAATCTATATGGCACAACTAGAAGGTTATATTGCTGATGGCCAAGAGGATAAAGTATGTAGACTTAAAAAGTCTATATATGGGCTAAAGCAAGCGTCGAGATAATGAAACATAAGATTCAATGAAGTCGTTTTATCTTATGGTTTCGAAATGATCAATGAGGATCATTGTGTATATACTAGGAGGATAAAGGAAAGATTGTCATATTATCGTTATATGTTGATGATATGCTAATAGTTGGAAATGACATACAGTTTGTGATAAAAATCAAATCGTGGCTTTCATCACAATTTAACATAATAGATATGGGAGAAGCTGAGTACATCTTAGGGGTAAAGATCATTAGAGATCGATCAAAAAGACTTTTGGGTTTGTCTCAAGAAGCTTATATTACTAAGATGTTACAACACTTCAATATGTCAAACTGCAACATTGAACAAACTCCTGTAGCGAGAGGCACTGTTCTGAGCAAAAGTATGTATCCCAAGACTCCTATTGAAATAGCCGATATGTAGAAAAAACCATATGTCAGCGTCATTGGTAGCTTAATGTACACTATGTTGTGTACACACCCAGATATTAGCTATGCTGTTGGCTTGGTTAGCCGTTTCCAGTCAAACCCAAGATCGAGACACTGGAAGGCGGTGAAGAGAATATTCAGATATCTCAAAGGGACGACAGATTATTGTCTCTGCTTCCAAGGATCAAAGTTGAGTCTGAAGGGCTATACAGATGCAGATTGGGCAGGAGACCTTGATGACAGAAAATCCACATTGGGTTATGCTTTCTTGCTGAATAGTGGCGCCATCTCATGGAATAGCAAGAAACAGGCTTATGTAGCACTGTCAACAATGGAAGCACAATATGTGGCTTGTGCAGCGGCTGTACAAGAAGCTGTCTGGTTAAGAAGGTTCCTAAAGCATTTGAAGATTGCTGAGGATAGTGGGAGTCCCGTTACATTGTATTGTGACAATCAAGCTGCAATAGCTTTTTCCAAGGATCCCAAATATCACAGTAAAGGCAACACATAGAAATTAAATATAATTATATAAGGGATATTCCTTGAGTATATTCCTACCCGTGCTACTCTTGCAGATCCTTTTACTAAGCCATTGACTAAAGAGTCATTTTTTGATTTTGTGAAGTCTTTGGGACTTCGTAAAATGTAACACATTGTAAAACAATCAAATATATGAAAGTGCCATGATTTATTCAGTGTATATTGGTGTTACATTTTGGATAAAAGACTCGATAAGCATGTTGGCAGGTTGAGATTGGTCCACTCACATAGACAATCATCTCTATTTGTTGAGTATAAATAGAGGTAAGACCATTACTTATGGGATAACTTATGTAGCTATAAATAGAGACATACTCATAAGTTGGGGTCGCCTTGATTTTGTATCAAGATGAGATCATTTATGTAATAATCGGAGTAAATGAACCCACCATTTACTGAATCTGCTTAAAGCCAGATAGGAATTCATAAGTTGAATTCAGGATTAGACATTAGGTATGTCTAGATCAAATCTGTACGATGTTAATTTTGAGAAAACATGCACTCTTTTTGTTAAAAGAGAAAAACATCGTAGCATGTGATTCATACCACATGTGCTATAGCGACAATAAGGGTAGTAGGAGAATGAATCCCTGCTTCTCTACTATGTGAGACCCTTGAGATTATAGGTTAATATCAGATTTACCCTATGTGACTATTTAGCTGTCTGCTTGAAATTTTAATCAGTGTCTGCTACCTTAGCATGTATCCTATTGGCTATGGATGATTCGGTCTATGGAGCATAACTAGGAAAGCAACTGATTAAAATGAATAGATTCAAGCTAAATAGGAAGACTAAGAGAGATTTACATCATTGACACTTATTCACTGGTCGACCAATTACATTTTTTGTTGAGTAGTTAAAATGTGATTGTGAATAATTGTATTGAATGGAAATACTGAACATGCACTTGATTTAATGGTCATTACGAGGGATTAGAGATGTTTATATTGATGTAAATGATTTAGTTTGGGGTAAAAGCAAGTGATTGATGTCTCTATTAATGTTATAAAGTGACTAAGTAAAGTGTAACAACTTCTTGGTATTGATCGCTCAGAGAGCAGCTAAGTTAAGTGTCATAACTTTTTTAGCAATGATTTCTCAGTATGCTTGCTGTCGCACGAATCATTTTCACTGAAGTATGAAATGGATGTTCTATTAGTCTATGTGACTATATGGTCTTTGTGGCCTGATTATCATTTGGTCTATGTGACTTGACTTGTACGAGTGGGAGATGTTGGAAGTGAGAACATGTGAGTGGCCCGCTTTGCCACTCCCTCCCTACTCATGCTCCACCCTTTGCTCTCCTATATAAGGAGAGGGTGAGCAATGCGTTCAAGTACAAGTGAAAAACTCTGAGTAGAGGAGATCATCCATAGGCAGAAGGATTTGATTTGTGGAGGCCGAAGGACTTTCCGACCCGTGATCGTTCTTCCGACGACAAATGCGAAGAACAACAAAGGACGAGTGAGAATCACTGTAAGTGTTTACCGTTTTATAATTTCGTAGATTCGTTCACGATTTCATGCTTTAGATCAACAATATATTTAGAGACTGATCTATATGTTTTCATTTCCCTCATTATTATTTTTGTCTTGATCCATATCCTTAGTGTTTTCAACATACACATCTTGTATTTGTTCTTCAGAATGATTTTCTTATGCACTCTGATTATTTAAATTATCATTCAAATCTTCTTGCACTGTTTTCATTTCCTTCAAAATAAATTTATCCATAGAACCCTTCATTGATTGAGTCATCTTCTCTTTTGTTTGTTTTTTTTTTCCTATTAGCACTTCCGGAGTGATATTTTCTAGGCATCATTTTTCTTTAAGTTCTGCTACACCAAGTATAAACACAATAAGATAAAAGTGATAATTTAAATTCTTAATGGTTCATTATATTATAAAATATCAAACAAATGTAACACAAAACTTTATTGATATACTGAACCATGGTATATGAGTCTACTAAGTACTAACAAAGTAAAAAATGGATTAAAAAAAGCACGAAAGCCAAAAAAAAACAAACAAACAAATGCATATCCATTTTACTAGTAACTAGATCACATTTAGTAAGTGTATTGATTCATTGTTAGGTAATATGATTCACACTACTTATTAATATTATGTTTAAAACATGGTTCAAAATAACATAAAGTCCCTAATGTATCATGAGTTTATTTATCGATCCAAGCACAAGTAAACAAATTATTTTAGGAGAAAGGTATCCACAATAGTTTATGAATAAACAAATAATATTTTTGATGATTCTAGAGTCATTTAATTTTAGGGAGAAAATAATATTTCAAATTCATTGAAATTTTGCATAGAGAATTTATCTTAAAATTGAACCTCGATAAAATACCTCAGACAAAGCATCCAGAATGGCAAGAAGAGCACTCATCAAGTAGGGAAAAACAAAGAATAATAGTACCTTATCAACGGTGGTTCGCAGCGAAATCAGAGAAACAAGGATTAATGTCGCATCAAGACGAAGAAAACAGAGCCGAAATTGACAAAGCAGGGGAAGAGGATTAGAGAAAGCTCCTGTGGCAAAGAAGCACGACGAAGAGAAAACTTAGCTTCCCACGTCGACACGACGTCACTGTGAAGAAATATGGCGATTCGGCGAAGAGGTAGTAGTTCGCCGTAGAGTTTTTACTTTTTCATCGATGAGAGTTATTTTATATATATAATAATATTTTTCTATTCTCTAGATGTGCATAACTTTTAAGACACTTTTAATCAATCGTATACAATTATATATAGTAATATTCGTATTTATGTTTTTAATGAACGTGACTAAATTAAGTTCTATTAAATTATCAATAATATTTAAATTTATATAAACCTAAATTAAGTGGGACCCCTTCTAAAATGGGGCTCTGGGCAGGTGCCCTGCCTGCCCACCCCATGGGCCGCCATTGATTCTATCTTCAGAATAATGGTACAGCGGAAGGACCACTAGTTATCATCAGATACTAATAATTCGATGTATTTTACATGAATTTTTCTTCTTAATGGAGTGCGCTATTATAAGATATTAGACTAGACTGTCCACCAGAAATGCTTCCTGATTTACTGTAGTAATCGATGAAAAATATCTGTAGGATCGAGTCGATCGCGCAGGTTCGAGTATTATTAGTACATCATTTTTTTAGGAATTATTAAAATTCTATGAATTTACTTGGGTATATTCGTCATTCGTGCATGCTAATGTTAATATGTTATAAAAGCATGAATACTTCATTAACGGCCAGTAAATCAGGAATCATTAATGCATTAATATTTATAAATATTTTTTAAAAAAAATATTTAGCAATTATACAATATAAATCAATCAACCCAAACGAACACCGAACTCAACCTTCATGCCTAAATCTCCACTTCTCTTCCCTCCAAAACTCTTCAATAGCCTTTCCAGAAATGGAAATGTCTGCCGCCGCCATTTCCTCCATGCTTCTCACGCTCCGCCTCAACCCAGCACCAGCGCCACCACAACCGCCGCCATCCTCCAACAAACCCTCTCCCACTTGCTCAATTCCACCACCAGCGGACCCCTAGCCGCCACCACCCTCCAAGCACTCGTTGACCTCTCCCTTTCCTCCCGTGGGTTCCTCGCGTTCGCCCAAATCCGGCACCTCATCGACACTGGCACCTGTAATTGCCTCATCAAATCCTACATCCGATCCAACGACCACCGCCGCTCCGTTCTTCTCTTCATCGCCATGGTTAAAGCTTCCATCGTCCCCGACCTCTTCACGTTCCCTCCTCTGATCAAGTCCGCCGCGCAGTTACACCTCCTGGACTTTGGCCTCTCCATCCACGGATGCGTTGCTAAGATTGGCTGTGACTCAGATATCTTGGTCAACACGGCTCTCGTGTCGATGTACTGCTCATTTGGTCATGTCGGTCATGCAGAACGTATGTTTGACAAAATGCCCCACAGAAACTCAGTTACTTGGAATGCGATGATTACTGGATATGTCAACAACAGGCGGTTCAGAGAAGCACACGAGCTGTTTTCCAGGATGATTAGGTCTGGTGCTGAGCTCGGTGAGGTGACAATGGTGTGTGCCTTGACTGCTTGTTCCCATCTTGGAGCTTTGAGACAGGGAATCTGGATTCACAATTACATCAAAACCCACAGGTTGACAGTTAATGTGTTTGTGGGCACTGCGCTAATTGACATGTTCATGAAGTGCGGGGTGGTTGATGAAGCAGTGAAGGTTTTCCGGGCAATGAGAGTGAGAAATGATTTCACTTGGAACACTTTGATGTCAGGATTCGCAATGAATGGTGGAGGAGAAGCTGCTCTGGGAGCCTTTAATGAAATGATTGCTGAGAACATCAAACCTAATGGAATTACTTTCTTAGCTGTTTTATGTGCATGTTGCCATCATGGATTTGTCAACCAAGGAAGAAAGTTCTTCATCAGCATGGAGAAGGATTTTGGATTGCAGCCTACGATTAAGCACTATGGTTGCATGGTTGATCTTCTTGGGAGAGCTGGTTTATTGAAGGAAGCTTATGGTCTCATTCAAACTATGCCAATGAAGCCAGATGCTGCAATTTGGAGGGCACTAGCTGCTGCTTGTAGGATCCATGGAGACTTGGAGCTGGGTGGGATTGCAATAAGAAACTTACTCGAGTTGGATCCTTGTAGTGGAGAGAACTATGTCTTGCTGGTGAATCTTTTAGCTCGAGATCAAAGGTGGACTGCTATCGGAAAAGTGAGACAGATGATGAGGCAAAGAGGGATTAAGAAGGATCCTGGATGTAGTTCAATCGAGATTGATGGTGTTGTGCATGAATTTCTAGTTACTGATGGGTTTCAAAGGGATGGGTTGGATGATATCTTTGCAATGCTGGTTGAGATGATGAGGGAATTAAAGTCGGCTGGTTATCGTGTGGACACTGACACAGTTTCCTATGATTAGGAGGAGGAAGAGAGGGAGATGTCTGTGATGCATCACAGTGAGAAGCTTGCGCTTGCTTTTCGATTGGTAATCGACATGGATTGGATTTAAGGATAGTGAAGAACTTGAGAATGTGTGTGGACTGCCATACTTTTTTTAAGTTTGTTTCAAAGGTCTACTAGAGGAATAACAGGTACCATCATTTTGCTGGTGGAATTTGCTCCTGTAAAGACAACTGGTGATGAAATTTTAGTTTTCGGTATTGATTGGTAATTATATTTTGAAATTCTAATCTGAGTGATTAAACTATATTGTGTTTGTTTAGGGAACAAAAAACAGTTGTTTCAATTTCATTTGGAAATTGCCATTTTCCTATCTTCTTCACATTATTGTGTTTATATGGGGAAAAATTATATTTACCTTGATGTATTTAATGGTGCTAGGAAACCGAACTGGCCTTACTGGTTGCTGGAGAGGCTTTGCTATGGATCACAGTTTGGAAGATGGGGATGCCCTGGTATTTGAATTGAGGTAACCTGTTAGATTTAAGGTATTCTCACTTTACATATCAATATCTCGGCATGAGTACATCCAATTGTTTCATTTTAGTTTATGCATGACTTCTCTTAAATTCAAATAGATAGATGATGGAGTATTACCCACTTTTTTTTATCCACCAATGTTACGTGATTGCAGATTTACCTTGTAGCAGCCATTGGTAGCGAAGGAAAAGATTGCTGGAGATATTGAAGGAGTAGAATCACCGGCAGAATCTCCAGAAGAAAACCAGCAAAGATTCGTATGGCTGAATGTTCATAAATAGAACCGACTTTGGCACTTGAGATGTTGCTTCTCGACAATTGGGGTACGTAATCAAGCTGCTTCAGTATAATTTGTAGTTCTTGATGGTTAGTAAGATTACGTTTTTGAGGATCTTAGTAAGGGCATTATATCAACTGTTGCATCTGCTAATTTTGTAGTTAAACATTATGACCACCTGGAAACTATACTTGTAAGATGTGGATTGCCTATACCTTAAAATTCTAGCGCGAGACTGAGTTTGAAGTTTGAACTAAACATATCCTCTTATTCAAGTCATATAGTGTGATAAACAAACATAGATGCTTATTTTAGTATATAAGCATCATCTTCTTGTACATAATTACTAATGGTATTATGAGTTAAAAACTGAATTAACAGTGTTTAACTTTGATGATTAGAATAGAATAAATACAACACAAAAAGAGTATCTCAATAAGTGTATCATGCAGTTATGACAGGGATGATTGTGACTTAATAGGCACTATTGTCCAGAAGTATCTCAACGAACACTTAAAAAGAAATCATCATAATCACCTACCTAATCCTAATGCTTAATATTGGGATTTAAAAATCTTGAAGAGTTGATCAAAGTAATTGTCCTATTCTATGATCACAATGCAATCATTTCACTTCCTCCTTGCAATTGGGGAAATTAATATATTAAGAGCGCTCACTTGCCGATGGCTTATTTGGTGAAGT
>JAGFNQ010003773.1:171490-213534 GCA_024364735.1 Boesenbergia rotunda
CAAAAAAATAAAACTGATAAAAAACTAATTAATAAAAAAATAAAATCAATAAAAAAACTAAATTTAAAAAATAATAAATTAAAAATACAAGTATTATGAAAAAAGAAAATAAACAAAATTGATTAAAAATAAAACTAAATTAAATTTATATAAAATTTTAAAAATAAAGTATTTATAAAAAATAATAAATAAAATTGCTTAAATAATAAAAATTAAAAAAAATAAAAAAAATAAAAAAATTATTGATAAAAAAATAATTAATTAAATTAATTAAAAATTAATGACAACAGTTATTTTTTATTTTTTTATTAATATTTTTTCATTAATATTTATTTTATAAAAATTTAAATAAATTAAAAACAAAAAAGAAGAAAAGAAAAGAGGAGGAGGGCACATGCGACATTTCATTAAGGAGAGAGAGAGGGGGGTGAGAAATGAAATGGGAGAGGGGGGTGGGAAAAGCACCTCTCGGGGAAGAAACAGTAGATCGACAACTCATCCAGCTGCCGTGCCCTTTTACCCGATTGTTGCCCTCACGGGCTGAATTGGATGGTAAGACGTCTGGTCGATTTGGTCAAAATTACAAGTTCAAAGGTCGCTAGTTACGCATAGGGATAAAATTCTGGTCTGTTAGTATTAATTCCCTCGATCTCAGGCGCCTCACCACACCAGTGATAACTGTGATTTACCTCTCTCTGGAAATGTATGGGGTCGAGATCAGGAGGTCGCTAAGGTGGCGGTTCCACCTTTATTGGCCTTTCACCCGACTGCTGGCAGAAAAATAAAAAACCCCTTGTTGTTTTTATTATCACAAAAAATGTTTTTTTTAAATAATTAAAAAGGTGCTTTGTTGTATTTGAAAATAGTGTTGTTCAGTATTATTAAAATAGCTTTGATTAAATATTAATAGAATAAATTTGATAAAAAATACCTTATATTTTAATAGTCAAAACTCTCTAATTATTCTAACTTTGATCAAACTTACTATTTGAACATTTTTTTATAATTTTTTATAAAATAATTGATCAAAATTATTTAGAGTAATTTTGACCCCTCATTAATATAGTTTTGGTAAAAATGGTTATAATGGTGTTGGACAAGGTGATTTTATAATAATTTGAGATCTTTTTGGAAATTTTTTTAATGATAATAAAAATAAAAGGCACTCTTTCTATTTTAGCCCTTCATTTTTCTTCACCATCAGTTTCAATCCTCTGCCTTCAACTTTTTTAAACTTATTTTATTTTCTCCTTTTTCCAAAATTTTTAATACATTTTTATGTTAAGAAAATCTTTTTTTGACTGTTTCTTCTGCTCAAATCGATAATTTCTTGAATAATAAATAGACTGGATCGACCTGTAAGCGTGCATATAATATGAACCAGAGCAAGATTAATTTTTATTAATCAAATGGCGTGTTCTTTCCTCCTCCGCCGCCTCTTTTGGATCCGATCTCAAACGTCCTCTTGATGACACTAGCAGAATGAGCCGCGTCTACACGGATTTCCCGTCGTCGCTGCTTCTGCGGCGAGGGCTGGGACTCGCAGTCGGAGGACGGCTTGCGGCGGAGGGCGATAGTCTGGAACTGGATCTCTTCGCAGCCACCCGCTTCACTGGTCCTCCGCTCGGATCTGAACCTGGATCTGATAGCCTCGAAGGTAATCCATTTTCACTTTATTTGTAGTTGTTGCTTCCCCTTTGCTTTTCTGCTACAACTGGTCATTCATTTCCTCCTTTATTGTTCCTGCTGGTTCGCTTGTAGAATTTAGCAAGTCGGTTGCGCAAGCTAGGTTAGGGAGGAGCGGCATGGATGATCTTCTGGATGCGGAGCTCGGGAAGCACGATTACGATTGGTACTGTTGCAGTTTGTCTTTTGTAGTTTCATGGCACTATGGCAGCTTTCGTGAAAATTTCTGATGATGAAAGTTGCAGCTTCTTTCGTTAAATGACTGGCCTAGGTCGTTGTTATACTTGTTGCCTGCTGTTAGGCGATGTGGATGATTTACATATTTAGAAAGAAGCCCATTAATTATAATTTCATATGCGGACGCACATTAGTTGATTATTGATTCTTTCTGCATTTTGGAAGGCAGGTAAAGAATAATGAAGGAATGACTCTTGTACGTGCTTTCTTTGTCTGACAATTATGTTGTATTGATCTAATGGATTTGTTTTATTTGGAAGCGTCCTCCTTTTACAGATAAATTTGCTGCTATTTTAGGCAAAAAAAAAAGTGTCCATGTTTTGTCTCATCTGACTCTATCAGGGAGCTTCTGAAATTAGTATTCCAAACCTTACAATTAACCTTTATCAGAGATAAATAATTTAGGTAAGATTAGACACCATTAAATCTGTATAACTCATTTGATATTGATGTAACTTAGATCAGCTGGATATTGACGAGCTGTGGCCCCTTGAAGTTCTTATGAATAGTTTATAGGATCATTTGTTCAATAAATTTGATATGGGATCCACAAACCTAATGTGTATTTTCAAATAAATTGGTACCCAGCAAAATCTTTTGGAGTTTGTTGGAAAACCTTGAATAATCTAAACTCCATTTGGAATTTGACTAAAGTTCATCTAAAATCTGATGGCTTGATTGATGTGTTCCAGAATCTAACTTGTCTTCCTGATTGTTCATGCACTAAGAAGCTAGATAGGCTACTTTGAAGGGACAAGAAATCAAATAATTTCTTTAAACACATTTAGCTCTCCTGTTGAGGTGAGAAGGCATGCACAGAGATTTGATTTGTGCAATATGGTTGGCGCAGATGATGAGGAGAAAAAGGCGGATAGGAGGACATGATAATTCATTTAGGAGAAGACGAATTTGATTAGGGGAGGTGGCAGCATCCACCTTGGAAAATCCTAACCCTATGGGGTGCTATGCGACTATGCGAATTGGAAAGAGGATATTATATAGTAATATCCTCAAGGATACTATTACCTAATGTATAATCCGTTAATCCTAATGACAAAATTCTAGACCTAGAGTGCCAATCTAACTTGTAAGAGATACCGTTCATAAAATGTGGTTTAATAATTAGCTGAGCTATGTAAAGTACTTATGTAATTGGACTAACTTGTAAAAGTAACTTTCATATCCTTGCAAATGGTTTTAGGATTTTCTTTTTCTTTTCTTGATGTGGACTTCCAACATTTTCATTTTCTTCCACTAAGAAGGCCCTAATATCATTCAAAAAATCCATTACTTCTCCATTAAGCAGAAATACAGCACTTAAGAAGATGCACAACTCCATGAAGAACAACCTGTTTCAAGTTTGCTTTGATCTCCAACATCCAAAATGCTGCCCATTCTCATAAGATCTCCATTTAGTATCTTATATAGAATAATACTAATTTGTTGAGATGAAAGTTGAAATCACATACTATCACTAATTGTACATTGTAGTAATTTGTTTGTGATGGGAACATTACGTTTTATATTTTTCACCAGTTGACTGAATTGTTTAACCATAAACTATAATTCTCCAACTTCTTTCTACTTTATTTCTCTTGTATCATGAATAAACAACTTTCACAAATTGAATGTCAACAGGCTTCTAACTCCACCTGGAACTCCACAAGCTGCTCCTCCGGTTTCCAGTGAGAATCAAGTGCCTGCTGCAGCAGCAAAGCGAACCATTGTTAGATCAGCTTCAACTACTAGAGCATCTAGGGTTAGTGATTAGTATCATATCATCATCGGAGTTATCTATCCCTATTTAATTATTATTCAGTTTCATTAAATATTTTTCTCATATTGAATATGACCATCTATTTGCGAATCGTCCCTCATATCAAGTTAAAATTTCTTTTCAATTTTTTTTTAAATGTTCTATTTTTGGCCCTTGCAACATTTTAACCTGGTGATTAATTATCTCATCTCTATGATCAGGACCGGCTCAAGCCTATTTAAGGCCCTAGGCAAAAAAAAAAAAAATCTTTAACATTGTTTAAAAAAAAATTAAAAAAAAATTTACTCGTCCTTTTTCATTCGGACTTGTAACTAACAACGGACTTGGTCGAAAATAAATATATTTAGAATTGTTTAAAAACTAAGAAAGATAAAAAAAATATGTCTAATTACTCAAATAAAAGATGAAAATAATAACTCTTACAAAAAAGAATAAATGAAATGGGACAATAATAGAAAAAAATCATGTTTCCATCTTCAACTCATCATCACCGCAAATCACAAAAAATAAATAAATAATACATATACAAATGATAAAACTCAATATAATCCTTAGAAAATGAAGATCGTAACGAGATCAAACCAGCCATTATCATTTATTAAAATCTAAATAAGTCATTTTAAGCACAAAACAAAAGAAAAAATAAATCATATTTTTTATCACCTAAACCAAAATAGTTGTAAATGATAGAATAGAAACAAAAGGGAAATCAAAAAATGTATTTCTGTAAATACATATAAATAAAAACAAAACTTAATGTCTATCAAGGAAGCGAAATGACAAAGATATCTAACTCACTATTACTCAAAAATAATAAAATTCTCTATTTCGATCGAACACAATATGGATGAATCCCTCAACCTTTGAATTTAATTAAGCAAGGAGCATAGTAGCAACAACCGAATCAACATAACAACATTAGATGTAATTTCTCTTTCCCAATATCAATGTGCGAGAGAAATACAAAGAGGTAGAGCTAGTCAAGGGAAGAGGGAGAACTCGAAAAAAGACTAATATTTTTTATGTTGCATTGCATGGATAAAAAAATTCTAATTCATGTTCTTACTAATCAGAAGAGAAAACATCACTAACAAAAAATAAATGTAACGAGAGAAGGCTAGGGTTGAAAGATATTGAAGAAGAATACATTAGATCTTATAAAATAGCATACATAATAAAAATTAAATTTAAAATATTTAAAACCACTTATGACTCTATCCATTGGAACCATAATAAGGTTTTTATAAAATCTATAGTTTTGACTAAAAAATAAGATACATAAATTTTTTATCAAAACCTTATTCTTTTACATTCTCTTAAAATATATAATAAAAATATGTTTAATATATCAAAAATAATGGACCCCAATAAAAATTGAGGCCCTAGGCATAGGCCTTAATGGCCTATGCCTAAAGACGGCCCGGTCTATGATATGAATACAATTTAACATGAGCAAATTTTTGTTCCAATTCAAATTTGTGAATTTAATGCCTTCTTATTTCATTTAATCAATATTTTTTTTAAGTCAGATAATTTCCACAAATAACTTTTGTTGCTCTCCAAGGATGGAGTGAAATAGTTCCTAGAGGAATAACTTCTCTAGCAAGTTCTAGAAGAAAAAAGGATTATTTAACATGCAAGTTCTCCGTATTGGAAGTCTTCACATGCAACTAGTTACATGTGAAGACATAGTATGATAAGGCAGAGAGCGATTGATAGCTTGAACAAATTTGCCACTCCTTGTAAATGTTTAGGACTTGAACAAAGAGTCACTATTCGAAACTTCTAGGACATTACGGTAGGATGAACCAAATCATGCATAGAATAAGTAAATCTTGACTAGGACATCGGTTTGACATTTCAAATGGGTTAAGTCTGCATTCTTAACGAAGAGAAGTCTTTTAGTCGGATTGCCTGTGAAGTTGAGTATGCCTAGTACTTTCTAGATTGATAGTGACTGGGAAGCTTTGCACTTGAAGAATGCTAAGTATGGCAAATGTTCTCTATTAATGCCTATATGGTGTTCATGAGACATGTCACAATTTGACATGATTTGAAATCTCCTACTGTATCAAGCAGCACGATTGAAATGTATCATTTTGATACATTATCAAAATTCAATACTACATAGCACAGATAATGTCTCGTGTTGTTGTGTCAATCATGCCAACACTTTACATTTCTTGATATGCTACAACGCATCTGATGAATTGAGATAATATTGTTACTTTTTTATGTTATGCGTATACAAGATAATGTAAAAACTATACCATTACAGTCACCCATAAAACTCAAAATTCAAATCAATAATTATATTATTTAAAGTGTTGCCTAACATTTATACTATGTGGTCAGTAATGTGCTTTGACAAGCAATCTTGATCACTTAGTACTAAACCCTCCATTGGAAAAACAATGCGAATTGGGTCTTGAACCCCTTTTGATTTGACTTTGACTAGAATATACAGAGTACAAGCATTTAGGGCGTGGTTTGGCACATTAGTAGTTGTGAGCATGCCTTGATTTTTCGTGAGCATATGTAGGAATCTTTTACTCCTATTCATGACAGTTCTACTGATACCTTCGTACACGAGCAAGAGACCCCAAGTTAACTAATGTTTGCATAGGCACATCTCATAGATCCACCATTTCAATTCCTTTTAGAGGTTTTTTTAACCAAGCTTTTCCTATTTTGCTCTACATAGGAGTACACCCAAATCACCTTATGAATGGGTGTGACAATTCTTTTAAGGAATTCCATGCAGTTTTAAAATTTTATAGAAATACTCTTTGAGCCAACCAACTAATTTGTTATTAACCTTTTAACTCCTTCAAGGGCTCACCAATCACACAGGTAGGGTTTCCATAGAAGGAATACTTTTATGGACATCTCATTCTCCTCGATGAACATGTAAAAGTGTTTAGTCAAGTATTACTTTATTAAGGCTAGTCTTGTATATATATATATATATATATATATATATATATAAAGCCTTCAAATATATATATTGGGTTTAAGTTAGGACTTTTTGTCCTATTTTGCCTCTAAAATTAGGCGATGATTATAATAATAATTATTATTATTATTATCATTATTATTTCATGATGGAGGCAGAGCATTCAGGTGTTTCAACATATAAGGAGGCATTAAATACATATGGTTGCATGTCATGTAAGCCCCCTGCATTTTGTGTATCATTTTCATATGCAACCACCATCACATTTTTAAGGGTACTAAAATATAAATTTCATGGGATCTAAATAATAACGTGCATACACAATCATACCATTTTATAACAATGGAAATATTCTTGACTTTTTAAATAATACTTTGTATCAAAAATAAACACATACCTTTTCCATGATTGACAGCTTGCATATCTTTGCATCTTAAAAAAACATAGTCATAATCATTAGAATCAAGTAATGTATCATGCATATCAGATCAAATATAAAAGGTAATGTTTCATGCATATTGGATCAAGTATAAAAGAGAATAGGAATCTTACAGTGAGTCACTGTACGGAGCTCAAGTACCTTTTTGAGAGGCTTCGTGGAATCTAGGCAGTGCCAGTCACTAACCATATGCATCCACCCCATTTTGATTAGGGGAATTAAATTGATGTCTCTTTCATTTCTGTATTAATTACATGCATCTATAATGGCATCATCTTGCGAATCGCCTTTTGCCACATATAATGGCATCATCTTACATCATAGAAATTAATTGCATGTATCCTTTGGGTTCCATGTCCAAATTAGAGACATGGAACCCAAAGGCAAGTCCAAATACATAGCTCTCAGACAAAGCTCCGGCCCCCCTGCAAGTTTGATCCAGTTCCAGTTCTCTGCCCCAAAGAACACAACCAGTGTACTCCTGTTGTCAACACGTTGGTGCATTGATGCCTGTCATAGACTGTTTCAATATTGAGCAATGGATAATGAAAGAACAATAGAATGGAGAGAAGAAGACAGTAGATCTCTTATGGAATTAGCTTATTACTCCTATCTAAGTCACTTGAACCCTTAGAGTGGCCTCTCTTTTGTAGAGGACAACTGCCTCTTTGAGGCACCAACAATTTCTACCCTGAGACAAAATCATGAGGCTAATATTATCAGCTATCAACCAAAGCAGATATTACCTCAGCTGTGTTCAACTGTGAGGCGTCTCAAGTAATTAATAATTAATGATGGGTAACTCTATAGTAAATAACACGAAGATAAACAAGGGAGCAGTAAACTTCTATTTTGGCATAAATACAGTTTCTTCATCTAATCTTTAATTTGTTTATGGTTTATGCATTTAAAGTTTTGTTTCTCTTTAATGTAGTTAGTTTAACCCCTAGCTAGCAATATCTGTCAGGTTCTTGGTATATGCTTGTGCATCTTTCTGTTGGTTCTGTTTCCAGTTACATTGCCATCAAATACCCTGAACCTAGGAACCCCTTGTGCTAAGGGCCAATTGACCTTTTGTTTTCTTTCTTGGAAATTTTAAGAAAAACAGACTGGATTCATATATAGTAAAAATCGAGATATTAAGTCTGGAACCTCTTTTTTTTTTTTTTTTTGAAATCTTTTAAGCATGTGTTTTATGTTTCCAATATTGTCTTACTTGCTTAGCTCTTTTTTTTTTTTTTTTTTGGGGGGGGGGGGGGGGGGGGGGTCAATCACAACCAGCTTTCTCGAGGAGATTTTTGAACACCATACTTTTCTGCAATCTACTGTGCAGCTATCTGTTTCGCAAATGGAGAACAACCATTCTGTACGACCAGCCAGAAGTAGTTCTGTCACTCGAGCTTCTGGCTCATCTAGCTATTTATCCAATCACAATCGTACCTCAGTCCTGAACACTAGCTCTGCCTCAGTCACCTCTAGACCATCAACCCCTAGCAAGCGGCCAGTTACCCCTTCTTCAGGAAAGACACCAGTGCTAACATCTCGTTCTGTGCCAACACGTTCATCCACTCCTGTAAAAGCTAGATCCACCTATGGTTCTCCAGTTGTTAAATCTGAACCATCACACAGTTCTAGGCCTGCAACTCCAACTAGGCCTCAAACTTCTAATAATACAAACTCAATCAATTCTTCTGTATTATCCTCGTCAAGTTCTCGACCATCAACACCCACTAGACAACCCATTGCTCGAGCAACACCATCAGCACCAACAGCAGCAGGGCGCTCCCCCTCTGTTGGGAGGCTTCCATCTGGTATTAGCCGCATGCCATCTTCAACAACTTCTTCCCGTCCCAGTTCCCCAAGTCCACGGCCCCGGCCACTAGTAAATTCATCATCTTCCTCTCGTCCCAGTTCACCAAGTCGATCTCGAGCTCCATTGACTCCAACATCCTCTCGTCCCAGCTCTCCTAACCCACGACCTCGGGCTCCAGTGCGGCCAATTGATCTCCCAGATTTTCCCAATGATGTGCCACCAAACCTTAGGACAAAGTTGCCTGAACGTCCTCTATCAGCTGGGAGGACACGGCCCGGAATGGCACTTACTGTCCAAGCAAATTTTAAACCTGAACCAGTCGTTCCTTCAAGTTCAAACAGGAGGGGTTCATTACCGATGGTTTCTCGGAGTAAGTTCCCAGAAAATTCACCCAAGCCACTCCACAGCAATGGACACTACAATTCACCAGAAAACCACAAGCCTGTGACAGCAGAAGCTGGATTTCGCCGGAGTCCTAAACCAGCTTTATTTACAGAAAATACTGGATTCGGAAGGACAATATCAAAGAAGTCACTCGACATGGCTATTAAGCATATGGTACGATATTCATGCGTTCAGCATTTATATCTCTAGCATAACCTTTTTGTTAATTACCCAGTCTGATAAGGTAAACAAAGGTGTAGGTCATATATGCTATACAGATTTACTCTGCTAAGAGCTACTTCCCTTTCTGGTGTAGGACATTCGACAAAGCTTGGGAGGTATTCGTGGTGCATCAATTTTTCCTCATAGTATTCGTTCTACAGTTCCCAAGAACCGGATTGTTCGTTCATCAGAGGCCATTGTTCCTGTCAGTAATGACGAAAGCTTTACCGAAAATGGTAGCTATGATGGAGCCATCTCAGTGGATTCCCATGTAGCAAGGACACACAACATAAACTCCACCATCAAGTCTCCAGATATGAAAAATCTCACAGCCATGGAGCAAATGAATGACCTAGATCTCTATGGTAGCTATAGATATGATGCATTGTTGATGAAAGAGGACTTGAAGAATACAAATTGGCTTCTAAGCACGGATGATAAATCTGATCAAGGGTCACTGTTTGAACACAGGTTTGAACCGATTCCTGAACTTTTTGATCCCCTATAACAATTCAGTTCATTGTCAGCAAGTCTGTTATCGACGATTCAATGTGCTATGTTCCATGCATTCTGTTTCTAGAAAGCTTGTTTTTTCTTGTCCACAACAGGCCGATGCCGATGCATTTTTTTTTATCGAATTGGATCAAAATGTGGTTCAATCTGCAACATTGTAACACCTTATTTTTGTTTTCTTCTTTACAATTTTATTTTTGCTCGTAAATTGTACCTTGGTATTGTATTCTGCATCAGCGATTAGTGGTTAAATAAACTTCCTGATCTTCTCAATGCAATTTAAAGTGGTGTTCAGGGATTAATTTGAGATTATACACTCAAAATTACTTTATAATTCGGAACTTATTTTTCGTTACCAAACTATTGTTTTTAACAAATGGTATATATTAGAATTGTTAATGAATCAAATATTCATGAATTAATTTGTGTTTGATTTGGTAAGAGTTTCTTTATATTTGTTTAATGTGCATAAAATTAATTGAACGAATAAATTTGAATAATTTATTAAATTAAATAAATAAATTTAAATAAATAAATAAATATATATATATATATTCAGTTTATTAATATTCATGAATAATATTACTAAATTATATTTATTAATAAATTATTTTATTAATATGTTAAATAAATAAAAAAATTAGATGAATAAATAATTTTATATAATTAAATTTGATAATCAATCAAAAATATTTAAAATATAAAAAATTTAAATAAATAATATCAAAAATTAAATTCAAATGAAACTTAATTACATTTATAAAAAAAACAATAAGTCGAGTTTTAATAATTATTTTAATACTTAATTTGATTTGATTTGATTAATTAATAAATAAGTTTTGGACTTCATAAAATTTACTCAATTTGAGCTATTTATCGCCATAATATATAGGTTAAAAATAATAATGCTTTCTAAAAGAATATTTGGATTGAATAATATGAATCAAATATTGTTAAGAGATGATTTTAGAATTATCTGATATGATTTTGTCGAGGCTAGTGTTGAATATTATCTTCGTAAAATGATATTCCTCCGTTACAGGTGCTCACGGATAGCAACAATTCGTTTCTCAAGATACAATGACGATGTCTCAAAATAACAACACTACAAATATCGAGACCAGTGAACCTTCTTGCAGACTTTTTGGACTCTGGATGTACAAGATGGGATGAATGCTAATGACTTTGATGATTGAATGAATGAATTCATCATCTAGGGGACTCTATTTATAATCTCGGCCGTTCGATTTGAAGGGTTGTAACCCTTTAGATAGCCCTTTGATCTCATCTATCAGATCTGGATGGTTATAACCCTTCAGATCTCCTTTTGATCTTAGCCGCTAGATTTGATTTGACGTTTCAGATCAAATCTTATTACCAACGGTTAGATCGCGACTCTTCGCAATCAATGCTCCAGATCGTGTCACTTGCGATCTAGCACCCATATTCGATCAAACGGTTGTCATTCGTTTGCCCAGTCATCTCTTTCCTCCTACCTAAGTGTCACGTATGCACGACCACGCCACGTGTCACGTCACCTAAGCGCCACGTAAGCATTGCCACATCACATGACACGTCACCGAGTGCCACGTCACCTGGAGGAAAATTTTGAGCTTATCAATGCTCCTCGCGACGATGCGAAGTGCAAAGTACGCCAACAAAGGGCTCATTATGCACGTGCGCGTGTGGCAGGCTCGCAGGTGCGAGCACCTGCTCGCCTATGAGAAGAGACCACTTGTGTTTTTCTTTTTTAACTCCATTAATACATGAACACATATAAGAAGGCAAACTCTTTTGGAAATTTCAGATATGGGACTATTCCCCATCTATTTCTTTCTATGTCAATTTTTTTTGGACTTTAAATAAATAATTTCTCATTCATCCGTAATCGGTTTTGAGCAAATTAATAGTCTATGTTGGTGTAAGTTGCATCAGTGATGTCCTCCTCTAAGTGTTTCAATGTTTGACAATATACTTAAGTCAGCGATACATTGAATAAGGGAAGGGTAGTCAAGAAAGGTGTAACAAAGTGAAGAAAAGTCCTAGTTAACCTAGGCACTAAGTTCTGGTTCTAAGAATTGGGCACTAAGACCTAGTGAGTAAAGCTGGGCACTAAGACCTAGTGAGTGAAGCTGGGCACTAAGTCCTGGTTCGAGGAATTGAGCACTAAGTCCTGGCCGAGGGTTGAACACCGAAGACCTGTTTTGAGGAATTGGGCATGAAGTCCTGGCCGAGGGTTGGGCACCGAAGTCCTGGACCTAGGGTTTGGGCACGAAGTCTTGGTCCGAGGGATTGAGCAACTTAGCTGAGCGATGACTAAGGAAAGAGACGGGTCGAGGGTCGGACATCTTGAGATCCGAGAGTCTCGATGGCTAAGCAAAAGTCCACCCGAATGGACTGGGTGGCAACCGTCTCCTGAGAGGAGTAGGTGAAAGGCGCGTTCCCGGGAGTGGGAACTTGCGTCGGTTCGACCTAGGGTTTCGCAGAAATCCGAAGTCAGAATCATCTCGTTAAGGCTAAGATTGTGTGTGTATTTGCTTGTATTTATGTATCTTGCAGGTACCTAAAATGGAAGACAAAGCAGGCAAACAAACCCACAACGCGGCTGGAAACTAAGCTGCTAGGCGCCCCCATCAGCTAGGGTGCCTCAATGAATGGAGGCAAACCAGGCTCTTCATTCAGGCACCCCCATCAGCTAGGGTGCCTCAATGAAAGGAGGCAAACCAGGCTCTTCATTCAGGCGCCCCATATGTCACAGGCGCCCTGGTTGAAAGCTATATCTACTGCTGAGAGTTCGAAGCAGAGATAAGCTTTGACCAAGCTCAATGAGGCACCTTAAAGGTCTAGGGCGCCCTGGTCAAGAGTTTTATCTGCTGTGGCGAGTTCGGCGCAGAGATGAACTTTGACCAAGCCCTGTGAGGCGCCCCAGTGTTCATAGGAGCCCCAGTGAAGGCTATAAAAGGGGCTTCGACCCCAAGGCTCAACACACAACTTCCAAGATCATTCTGAGCCTTCTGACTGACGACAAAGCACTAACGGCGAAGCTCTGCGACCAAGGAAGCTCCGGGAGGAAGTGCGCGACACTTCGGAGTTCCAGATCGGCTGAGTCTTCAACTTTTGTTTGGTTTGAATTTTACAATTCCGCACTTATTTTTCATATATTCTGATTGTAAATTTTGCACTGTAAGATGGGTTTCTCCGCCTCTGGAAAGTCCGAAAAGGAGACCATTAGTGGACGGGCGTTCCCATGCTTAGACCTTGGATGTACTGACTCTGGGGGTTGGGAACCAAGTAAAAAAATCCCGCGTGCGCTGTGTTGCTTATTCGTTCTGTTTGTTTTCCGCTGTGCTACTAACTTTGTGTCCAGAACGAACCGAAAAGTTTTATGAAATTTCCGAAGGTTTTTTACGGTCGATATTGACCCCCCTCTATCGACGGTACCGGTCCTACAAGTGGTATCAAAGCCAGACCGCTCTTCACTGGACTAACCACCGACGGAACAAAGACATCAGGAGTTGAGGGGGAGCCCAAGGGTGAATCAGGTACAATTTTATTTCAAATGTTAATTTTTAAATTCCATATAATATGTTTCAAGTGCAGGGAGAGAGAGCACTATAAAAATCAGTGCCCTACTCGTAAGACTCGGTTTACACCACCGGAAGCAAAGGAAATTCCAGTACCAGGAATCCGGAAGAACAAGGATCATATCAAATGCTTCAAATGCGAAAAATACGGACATTACAAAAATAAGTGTCCGGCAAAGGAACGCAAAATTTACGTTCCGAAAACTTTTCGAATTCCTACATTGTCAGATGATAAATTAGATAATTTTTCTGATAAATTAGAATTATTGCATAGTCAAATAAATATCTTGCATGATCAGTTAGAAAATGTAAGTAATGCTAAAATATCAAAAATTAATTGTTTAATCCTGAATGTCAATTCATAATTTCTAAAATAAATTATGATAATTTTAATTCTAAAACTTCTGATAATTCTGAAATTATTTCTAAAATTAATCTTGAAATTAAATCTGATAATTTTAAGGATAATTTTGAAATTCTTAAGGATAATCTCAAAATTAATTTTGAAATTCTGGAGATTAATCCTGAAAATATTGAAGATATTTCTGAAGATAACCTTGAGGATATTGAAAATTCTTTAGATGATAATTCAATTTTCAAATTTTAAGATAATATTGAAGATTATTACAAAACATTAACTAGTGATCCAAATTACTCCACCTACTTTGAGGATATTGAAGGATGTGATTTTGAGGATGAGGAGGAAGATGAAGTTTCTGAGATCAAGGCTATAGTTAATAAAGTTCACAAAGATTCAAATAAATCAGAATTATTAGAAAAACTTGAAAAAATAAATAAAGAAGAAATAGTAAAGGAATCAGAAATTTTTGAAATAATGAAAAATATGAAGCTAAACCCACAATTATTATCTAACCTAGAAGTTTTGAAATTTAAATCTAATTAAATCTTAACAATTTTTACCTTATTTATTTCAACCTTAAATAATTCTAATTAACTTAATTTTAATTATCCTTAATTAACTTAATCTTAATTAATCCTTATTTAATTTAACTTTAACTAATCTTCAATTAATACAAAATCAATTAATTCTTAACTTTAATTAATCCTTAATTTATTAATTTAAATTAATTCATAATTAATTTAAGTAATCCGTAATTTAATTTTAATTAACTTAATTAATCTTTAATTAATCAACTTCAATTAATTCTTCAATTAATATTTAATTAATCAACTTCAATTAACTCTTCAATTAATCTTTAATTAATCAACTTCAATTAATCATCTTCAATTAATCCTTAATTAATTTTGATGGATCGTCTTTGGCGTGCTAGAGGGGGGGTGAATAGCACTTTTTCGATATTGTCTCTACAATTGTTGTTAGCGCAGCGGAACGATAATATGCAAAGGAAACAAAATGCAATGCTAACAAAAGGAGTTACTTGGTATCCACCTAGATGGGTGACTAATCCAAGGATCCACACCGCGAGCACCACTTTCACTATGAAACCCTCCTTCAGGTGGAGAAACCTTTATAGTCGAGATCTTCCTCTTTACAGAATGTAGAAATATGAGAGAGGAAGTAAGAAACACTCTTCAGACGAGCATCACTTCGACACTGTACGGAACCGTACCGTTCACGTGCAAAAAGATGCTCCTTTTATAGGTGAACAAGACAAACTCGCAGTCTGTCCAGCCCCGCACCAGTCGACTGCCCCATGGGCAGTCGACTGGTCTAGCATTAATTGCTATCCAACGGCTAATTTTCGGGGTATATCAGTCGACTGCCCTTGTAGTCGACTGCCCTGCCTCTCAGCCTAGTTCCAGCAACTCCGAACCTTCTCCTTCACGTGTGCCTTCAGGTCTGCTCCCTTGGCTTGCCTCTTGAAGTCCTCTTCCTCTGGCTATCGTCCCTCGGATGCGCACGCAAGCCTTCCCTTGGCTTGCCTCCATGCCACCCTTCACGTGTGCCCTTGAAGTCCACTTCCTGGCTTGCCCTTGGAGCTCTCCTCCCTCGGATGTGTCCACCATGTGTGATTCTCCAAGTCCTGCAAACTCAATCACACACATCAAATACAACATAACTCTCTAACCTTAAACATATTCACTACACACATCAAAACCATGATCTTCCAGTCATTTAAGGGCCGATTGCCTCAACAAATTTAACTTCAATTAATCCTTAATTAATTCAATTTCAATTAATTCTTAATTAATTTAACTCCAATTAATTCTTAAATAACTTAAACTCAAATTATATAAAAACTTACCCAAACTGCAATAATTAAATTAATAATATTAAATATGTCAAAGTGGGTTGGCATATTCGCGGGTTCACATGACATGTGTCAAATCAGAAATTTGATATATTTTTAGAAACTTAATTAAATAATCTGAAATGTTTGACTCATGCATAACTGCCATGCCATGCATCTGCTGTTTGTTTTAAATATATGTCATGTCATTCACGTTTAATTTTATGCATGACTTAGAAGGGTTATAGGAAAAAGAGTAGTTGAAACTTGAACAACCTAGTATTAGGTGAAGGTGAGATGATAGTACGTTAGGGAAGCCGTCTGGTGGAACTAGCCGAAGCTACCGATGCAAAACCTAAGCTAGTTAGATCAACATTTTTCAAGAAGTAATTTGAAAATGAATTTTCGATAAAAGACTTTGTCAAGGAAAGGGTTGTTACTCCAATAAGGCTACGGCCAAAGAAGGCCTTGTTGGTGCAAGTTGCATCAGTGATGTCCTCCTCTAAATGTTTCAATGTTTGACAATATGCTTAAGTCAGTGATACATTGAATAAGGGAAGGGTGAGTGAAGAAAACTGGACCAAGGTAAACCAAAGTCCTAGTAAACCTAGGCACGAAGTCCTGGTCGAGGACTGGGCAGGAAGTCATGGCCGAGGGTTGGGCACCGAAGTCCTGGTTCGAGGAATTAGGCACGAAGACCTGATCGAGGGTTGGGCACCGAAGTCCTGGACCTAGGGTTTGGGCACGAAGTCTTGGTCCGAGGGATTGAGCAACTTAGCTGAGCGATGACTAAAGACAGAAGTAGAGACGGGTCGAGGTTCAGACGTCTCGAGATCCGAGAGTATCAAAGGCTAAGCTAAAGTCCACCCGAATGGACTGGGTGACAACCATCTCTTGAGAGGAGTAGGTGAAAGGCGTGTTCCCGGGGGTGGGAACTTACGTCGGTTCGACCTAGGGTTTCGTGGAAATCCGAAGTCAGAACCAAGTCCTTAAGGTTAAGAATGTGTGTATATTTGCTTTGTATTTGTGTATCTTGCAGGTACTTAGAGTGGAAGACAAAGCAGACAAACAGGGGCTGAACCCAGCCAGCTAGGCGTCCCCATTGAAGGGGGCGCTGATAACCATTTTACTCGCATTAAGGTTTCAATTAATTTCCTCGTTTCAAGCAATTATGTAGTAGTAGTTGAAACGAATCGTCTCTCAAGGACCCAATATGATGCATGCACTTCTTCGGTCTATGGAAAATAATAAATTACAGAAAAATGAAAGCTAGCTAAACAAAACATATTTTCTTGGGTTTGCGGATAACAAAACAATTAAACTTAGCTACTAACTTCTACCTAATAGTCTTCACTACTCGGATTTGAAGTATCAAGCTAACTAATTGTAGAGGACAGCAAAAGAACACTTAAAACTAGGAAATTTCAGCAGGGATTTATCTAGAAATCCTAACTAAACAGCAATCCATTTCATCATCAAGCACATGTTCAATTGAAGCAATTCAACAAGAACCTTGCATTCAAATAGTAAAAGGTTGAAAACATAGCCAAATTCCTACAAGAGATGAACTGTAAAACCAAGAAGCTAAGCTGGAAATTCGAAACTAAGCTAGAAATTTCTGTTCTAAGATGGAAAATATGCAGAAATTCGAAAGCAACTGAAAAGGAAATGTAAATTATGTTCTACAGCAAGTAACAGGAAGAAACAAGTAAAAGAAAGCTGAAATTGATTATCCGGTGGAAGAAAACTCTGCTCCGATGAAGCCGATCGCTTCCCAGCTGGAGTAGAAGAGGAAATGGGCTGTGGAGTCGAAGAAGAAGGCCTCTCCAAGCTGCTGATCAGAGAAGAAACCCCTCTCCCATGGCTGCTTGACTGAAAAGCTTCTCCCCTTCTCCTTGGCTGCGTGTGTCCGTCCTCCCCTCCTTGGCTGCCCTAGCTTCCTTTTCTACCTCTCCTTTCCACCCTTCATTTCCCTTGATGAGTGGCCGAGATTACTTGCAAGAAATCTCCATCAATTTTAGTGCGAGATCCAAGTGGAGGGTTGTGATGTACAAGCTCATCCGATCACTCTGGACAGCTACTGATCGGTCTGAATGCTCCCTGATCGGACTGGATGCTCCCTGATCGGTCAGGAGACCGATCAGGCACCTCCCTGATCGGTCTGAGGATCGATCAGGATCTGACCAGTAGCTGAAATTTGGAGTTCTTCTGTGCCAACCTCTTCTGATCGGTCACGGGACCGATCAGACTTTCCCTGATCGGATTGGAGACCGATCAGGGCACCAACAGAATGCAATTGGAGCCTGATGTCATTCTTTATGGATCCATCTTAGCTCTGGATGTGCCCTTTTGATCCAATGATGCACAAGCTGTCCAAAAATCAAATAGAATGAAATATGAGTGTAAAAATACAGGAAAATTAATTAACCAATGAAAATGCATCCTATTAATAATTATGCATCATTTCGTACACAAATACACCCCAGGGCCCCAAATTTCCTCACTAATGACACAAAATTTATCCATCAAATTGCTAATTATCAGGCACCTCATTCAAAGGAGGAAAGAAACCCTTTCATCCAGGCACCCCCATCAACTGGGGCACCCCCAATAAAAGGAGGCAAACCATTCTTCATTTAGGTGCCCCCATCAATACAGGTACCCTGGTTCAAAGCTGTATTTACTGCTGCGAGTTCGAAGCAGAGATAAGCTTTGACTGGGTTCATTCAGGCGCCTGGGAGGTCCAGGGCACCCTGGTCAAAGGGATTATCTGCTGCGACGAGTTCGACGCGGAGATAAAGTTTGACCAAGCCCATTGGGGCGCCCCGGTGATCACAGGCGCCCCCATGAAGCCTATAAAAGGGGCTTTGACCCCAAGGCTCAAGACACAACTTCCAAAATCCATTCTGAGCTTTCTGACTGACGACAAAGTGCTAAAGACGAGACTCTATGACCGGGAGGCTCCAGGAGGAAGTGCGCGACACTTCGGAGGTCCAGATCGGTCGAGTCTTCGACCATCTTGTTTTTGGTTTGCTTTTATTATTCTGCACTTAATTTCCTATATTTTGATTGTAATTATTGCACTGTAAGAAGGGTTTCTCCACCTCCAGAAAATCCGGAAAGGAGACCAATAGTGGACGGGCGTTCCCGTGCTTATGCCTTGGATGTACTGACCCTGGGGGGTTGGGAACCAAGTAAATCCCGCGTGCAATCTGTCATTTGTTTTGTTCTTTATTTTTTTATTTTCCGCCGTGCTACACTAACGCTCTGAGTCTAGAATGTAGTTCGAAAGTAAGATGAATTTCCGCTAGAAGATTTTATGGTCGATATTCACCCCCCCTCTATCGACGGCACTGGTCCTACTGGCCTCTGTGCCTCGCCAAGACCTGGAAGCCAATTACCGAAAATCAAATTCACTTTACTATTTGATAAATTTGAATCTAACACAAGTTTCAATTAAATCTTATATTTAACAATGAATTAAGAAAAATGATTCAAGCATCTCACAATGCACCCATAAGACAACCATGCTTGATGTATTGAGACATCTAGAATGGGTGAGATGTTAAGGACTAATAAATTGAAAAATATTTTTCAAAATTGTTAGAATATTTTTCTAAAAATATATTTTCAAAATAGTGCTTCAACATAATAATATTTTTGTGGAATTCATGCTTGTCTGATTGATTATATATGATAGATTTTCAAAAATTATATTCCTTTGAAAAATTGTTTGACCTACACAATTAGACACAAGCCTCTTAGGTTAACACTAAAGTCCCTTAAGACACTTAGATAAAGTCAAAATGGTGTTGGTGTCAGGGGGAGTTTTTTTTTCTTCTTTTGAATCTTTCGAAAATGGCGCTTTAAAATTATCAGCATTTCAAAGTGTTTTTCGAAAATCATGCCTTAAACATTATTATCACTTCAAAATGCTTTTCAAAAACGGTGCTTAAATCACTATCATATACGTTTTCGAAAAGGCTTATGCTTTAAAAATTATCTTCATTCCAAATTGAATTTTCTAAAATTATTTTCTTGAAAATTACCATACTGTCATTCAGAGCTATTCTTTTGATTTTGATAAACCCTAAAGACACAGAGGAAAGCTTCTTCATGATCTACAAGGACTCCTATGATGTGTCAAATTTAGGGGGAGTCTAAATCAAAAAGAAATTATTTCTAACAAGTATTTTCTTTGACAATTACTTTTTGAAATTATTAGATAATTCTCTTGGTCTGAACCAAACCCTAAGGACTCAGAGGAAGAGTACTTATGGTTAACAAGCTTCCTAGGACTGGGTCAAGTTTAGGAGGAGGTCAAATTAAAAGAGTTATTAAAAATTTTAAAATAATATATTTTCATGCACTATATTTTCAAAATCCAGTTGAAAGTATAAGTAATTTGTCTCTCAAAATACTATTATTCTACTTTTCAAAATTTGTTGGGGCTTATAAAATTGTTTTGAAATACTTTTTGAAATAATATTTACTTGGGTTGGAGAATTTCCAGGACACTTAGGAAAATGTTCTTGTAGTTAACAATGTTTCCTAAGATTGTGTCAGACTGGAAAAGAAACCAAGTCAAGTAAAGTATTATGTTTTAAAAACAATATTTTTCAAAGAACTTATATTCTTCTAAAAAACTTATGTGTTTCAAACTCATAATATTTTTCAGAGTACTTATGTTTTTCAAGTTCATAATATTTTTCAAAAATACTTATATTGTTTCAAAAATGCTGATCTTTCTCAAAAGTACTTGCATTTTTCAAAGTTCAATATATTTCTCAAAAGTTCTTGCATGTTTCAAAGAACAATGTTTTTTTTATCTCTTTCAAAGTGAAAATGTGTTAAGTATCTTTCAAGTTTTTTTCAGTATTCTTCGAAATGCATGATTTGTCAAGTAAAAATCTTTTTACGAGTGCAATCTTTTGCAAAATCTTTTCTAAATGAAAGATTTTTTAAGTGCAAGAATTTTCGAAGTTCAAAATACTTTCCTACAAATATACAATATTTTTCAAAAAGTACTTAGTTTTATGCTATTTATACTAAGTATTTTCAAGAAGAACCAAATGTTTTCATTATTGGTGCAAATATTTTTTGTGATTTTTGATGTATGACAAAGGGGGAGAGGTACACTTAAGTTTGAAAATTTTTTGTTGTCTTCTAGAAGGATCAAAAAGGAAAACCAAAATATTTTTCAAAAAGGGGGAAAGTAAGCTTAAGTTAAAAGTTTTTTCCTTTTTCTCCCAAAAGATCAAAACTTATTTTCAAAACTTAGATCAGTTTTTCAAGGAGTATAATTTAGTCCCTTCAGCCAATCTAACTTAAGATATTGTCAAACATCAAAAAGGGGGAGATTGTTGGTGCAAGTTATATCAGTGATGTCCTCCTCTAAGTGTTTCAATGTTTGACAATATGCTTAAGTCAGTGATACATGTTGGAACCCGGATGGCTAGAGAGGGGGGGGGGTGAATATAGCCAAACACTTTGACCTTTGGCACTTATCAAATTTCTGCACTCAACCTTATCAGTAGCACAACGGAAGAAACAATGGAAACAAAGCAGTGCAGAAAACAAAAACAGAAAACGAAGGCAAACAAACACAACTAGCAAGATCGCTAACAAGGAGGGTTTACAAGGTTCGGGGATAACTTGCCCCTACTCCTTGGCGTGCCCTTAAGGTGGGCGATGCCTTGATCGTCGGCAGATCAAGCCCCGGTTATCACCGGATAGAAAGCAACCTCCTTCTCGGTGGAGAAACCTCTCCACAGCGTTTCAATCACAGATATATGTTTAAGCACAATGAAACAACAAGAAAGATCTTATTTAGCACTTAGCAAAGACAAGAACACAGCAAGCTCCCTCAGAGCTCCACCCAGCGACGATCTCACGCAAGAGCCCTCTCCTCGTGTCTTCTCGTTGTTGGACTCGGAGCTTCTTGTTCCCTCCTTTAAGCGCTCAAGTAATGAATGGTTGCTTCACATATTGTAGTTGCTTGCACAAGATGATGGAACTTCAGAACACGCAAGCAAGATGTGGAGAACACAAAGGCGTAGCAAGAACTCAGTTCGCAAACTCTAGAACTCTGCTTCAACGAAGCCTTCTTCCGCCCTTTTGTTTCTCCACTCAGCACCAGGTGACAGCATCTCCAGCAGCATCCAGCTGCTTCCCTGCCAACGCCAGCTATCACTGAGCCCTCCCTGGACTTCCTGAGCTCCCCTCAGCCAAGCTCCAGTCAGCAGCTCCAGTCAGCAGCTCCAGCCGTTGCAACCTGAGATGGAAAACAGACAAACCTGCTCCAAGAAAAGCCTCCATTGACTTCTCCTTGAGTGTTTGAATCCTTCCCTGTCACCTGCAGCTTGATCAGAGTATTAGAACAGCATATCACTCAGTAAATCAAGAATCAGAAGTTAAGCGCAGAGAATCAGATACGTTCAGACGCGATCAGAGCGTCTGACAGTGCATTTTGAATTAAAGTGATCAGTCACCGGACCGATCAGAGAGCATCCTGATCGGTCACCAGACCGATCAGGCTGGGTCCAGACCGATCAGGCTCCGTCCTGATCGGTCCCCAACGCTCAATTAGAAATCACGATTTCTTTGGGACTCTCCTGGATCGATCACCAGACCGATCCCAGGTTGTGGATCGATCACCCGACCGATCCACCCCTTTATCGGGCAATTTCTGAGCTTCGCAGTCCAGACCTCCTGATCGATCACCGGACCGATCAGGAAACGTCATGATCGGTCACCAGACCGATCAGGTCGTGACCAGACCGATCAGGCTCCGTCCTGATCGATCATAGAGAGGAACCTGCGATGCTGGATCGTTCTCCAGAACGATCTGCACAGTGATCCTGATCGGTCACCAGACCGATCAGGAGCAGTTCAGCAAGGGAACTCAACCTCACTGTTTGCTCCCTGATCGGTCACCAGACCGATCAGGAGCAAAGCAATGGGTGAAACGCATACTCCCTGATCGGTCACCAGACCGATCAGTCATCGCTGGATCGGTCACCAGACCGATCCACGAAGGAGCACCGTGCTAACTCCCTGATCGATCACCAGACCGATCCAGGGGCTCCAACCTAGCCCTCTAAGCTAGGGTTTCATCCACCTTAGCCCTCCAAGCTAAGGAGTTTTCACCTAACCCTCCAAGTTGGGAATTTGCACCTAACCCTCCAAGTTAGGACTTTTCACCTAGCCCTCCAAGCTAGGACTTTTCACCCAACTCCTCCGGATTAGGAATTTTCAAACCTAGCCCTCCAAGCTAGGACCTGACCCTCCAAGCTAGGACTTTTTCACCTAACTCTCCAAGATAGGAATTTTCACCTAACCCTCCAAGTTAGGACTTTTCACCTAGCCCTCCAAGCTAGGACTTTTCACCCACCTCTTCCGAATTAGGACTTTTCACACACCTAGCCCTCCAAGCTAGGATTTTCAACACCTAACCCTCCAGGTTAGGATTTTCCAACACCTAGCCCTCCAAGCTAGGATTTTCCATACCATGCCTGATCCCCGACCAAGACTTAATCATAATCATCATAATCAACCTAAACTAAAATCGATGTCAACACCAAAACAACAATCAGGGTCAGACTGCATCAACAATCTCCCCCTTTTTGTTGTTTGACAATCCGATTTTAAGTTTAGGGATTCTCAATCAATTTCTCAACTTCCAGAATCATAGGGGAATCAAGATCCTCCCCCTATAATATAATCATCCTAAACTTAACCAACCAACACTCTCCCCCTTTGTCGAACACCGAAAAGGGGTCTAGAAGGGCTGTTAAGTTTAAACCATACTCCCCCTCAACCCTAGGGGTATCCCAAAATAACAAAGATTTGATTGATTTTTGATAAGCATATGAATACATATGACAAACAGATATAGGCATGGCAAAACAAGCATATGTATCATATGAGCATGACAACATAAGCATGAACATAGCTATGTATTAAATATGTAGATAGTACAACATAGCAGCAACAATAAGCATACGCAGTAAAATAGACATGCAAGGCAAACTCAGAAAAATCAAAGCATAAACCATCCAGAGAAATAACAAGACGCAAGACACATGCATCAAAGTCAAAATACGTGTGGCACAAGGCCACAACAGATAAGTCATGGGGCATACATCCCAAAAGTCACACAACTAAACAGTCAAATACACTGATCACCAGGAGAGGCAACGGACATCCAAACTCAACCGTCAGCGGGGGGGGGGGGTCGTCATCGCGCATGAGATCATCCATCGTGGCATCAGCAGACCCTGGTGCAGCACTGCCTGAAGGAGCATCCCCTGGAAATGTATGGCGGCGCCACTCTGCGTACCAAGTCTGTTGCAATGCCTGGACCCCAGAGACAGTAGACTCCACGCCGGTAAATCGGCGATCAAAGGAACAGAAATCCGAGCGGGCCTCCTCTCGATGGAGCTCCCTCAAATGAATATCCTCCTGGAGGATCCGATCCATCTCGGAGATCTTCCATCGTAGATCTGGGTCAGGCTCATAGTCGTACTCAGCGTCAGCAGCAGGAGCCTCATGAGGTGCAGCAGCCTCGGGTGGTGCCTGAAAATGTGGTGCTCCGCCAGGTAGGTCACCGAGTCCTCTCCCATCCTTCCAAACCAAGGCCCTATCGCGCTCACGAATAATAATGCCAGATTTCGCAAAAGCCCGCCGACCGAGCCGATAATCCTGTTTGACCATGGGCACGGTCCTGCCTTTGGTGACATCAACACCAACTGACATAAGCCAATCAGTGATGACATGACCAAATGGCATGTAGACCGTGCGACGGCTCGGCTCTCGATAGGATATGATAGACTGGAAGATGCTCTCCATGATATCGATGTCCATCCGGCGGTGCATGCCGTAGAGCATAAGGCAATGGTAGGGTCGGATCTCGGTCAAAGGCTTTGAGGTGATGGGCAAGATGCAATTTGTGATTATCTTGAAAAGGATGTAGTCAACTGGAGCAAGTCGTAGGGCTGCAAAAGTAGGAAAATCAGGACCCAACTCATCAAGCCCGGCGGGGCGAGGATGACCAAAGAAATGCTGATAGATGGAGTCGGGGGTAACATCTGAAAAAGGTGCCAATAAAGGATCAGGAAGCTCAGGGTAGATTGAATACAGATTCGGTGATCGTCGACCACCCAAATACTCTGCCAAGATCTCGTAAGAAAAATCAAGGTTCCTCTTGGCGACTCGAGTGGTGAACTCGAATCCTTCTTGAGGTCCCTGCTGAAGATTGTTATAGAACTTTGAGACTAGGTCGTAATTGATGGTCCGTTCCAAGGAAAGAAGGAAGCCCAGGTTGTAAAACATGACTATCTCCATGACCGACGGACAATGTTCAGTCAGAAAAGGGATATCAATGGATCGGCAGGATAGTAATTTGAAGGTCCTCGATTGGAATGCCTGTTCACCGCATTTGGAAACCGAGAGCTTGAAGAAGGCTGTGGCCTTCTGGAAGGTGCAGATGAAGAAGGGGTTTTCCCCCTCGAACTGCCCTCAGCAGCTTCCTTGCCCTTGGAAGATTTTCTAAAGAATTGAATTGATCATACACATAGTTTGAATCAATTGGGCAATGTTGACACGAACATAGGTTGAATCAAAAATTCAAGAGTTGATCATACAAAGAGTAATCATAAGGTAGACATTAGATCAAAAAGGAGGACAATAATGAGGTGAAAGATAGATTTGAACATAGTCATATGGTGAAGCATGGAAAGAAAGGTCATGGCCAACACAAGAAGATCACGACACAACACAAAACATGGTTAGCGTTAAAGCATAATCTATGAACTGATTTGAAGGGAAAACTGAGACAAAAACTTACTTAGGTGCCATTGGTGAGGTTCTTGAAATCTGAAAGGAAGAAAGGCTTGCGCAGGAGAAACCTTCGGCGCAAGAGAGATCGCAAAGCCCCTCAGCAAGAGAGAACGTCGCAAGACGCAGGAAGAAGACAGAGCTCGGAAGAACCCTCTTAGAACCACACGCGCACACTCACGAGAGGAAGACGAAGGCACTGGGGAAGCTCTCGCACGAAGTGAAGGTCGCGCAAGTGGGAGGTTTCGACACTAGGGTTCGGCAATGAAAGGTTTCGAAGGAATTAATCGGTTGGTGGATCGGTCCACCAACCACAATTTAATGCGTTTGAATGGATCACCGTTCGATCTGATAGCGCCCGGACCGATCAGGCTTTAGCCTGATCGAAATGACCTGGGCCTGATCGGTCGGGTGACCGATCAGGCGCTCTCCTGATCGATCGGCTGATCGATCAGGACACGAACAGTAGGGTTCGGAGGGAAACCTGTGAGCCCCCTGATCGGTCTGTGGACCGATCACCATAGGGTGCCAGATCGGTCTGGGGACCGATCTAGGCTAGCTCAGTAAGTTTGATCAAGTTTGATCACCATAAGTCTGATCGGTCTGGTTAAGTTTAGAATGATTATATTGTAGGGGGAGGATCTTGATTCCCCTATGATTTTGGAAGTTGAGAAATTGATTGAGAATCCCTAAACTTAAAATCGGATTGTCAAACAACAAAAAGGGAGAGATTGTTGATGCAGTCTGACCCTGATTGTTGTTTTGGTGTTGACATCGATTTTAAGTTTAGGGATTCTCAATCAATTTTTCAACTTCTAGAATCATAGGGGAATCAAGATCCTCCCCCTACAATATAATTATCCTAAACTTAACCAATCAACAATACATTGAATAAGGGAAGGGTAGTCAAGAAAGGCGTAACAAAGTAAAGAAAAGTCCTAGTTAACCTATGCACTAAATCCTGGTACTATGAATTGGGCACTAAGACCTGGTGAGTGAAGCTGGGCACTAAGACCTGGTGAGTGAAGCTGGGCACTAAGTCTTGGTTCGAGGAATTGGGCACTAAGTCTTGGCCGAGGGTTGGGCACAGAAGACTTGATTCGAGGAATTGGGCACGAAGTCCTTGCCGAGGGTTGGGCACCAAAGTCCTGGACCTAGGGTTTGGGCACGAAGTCTTGGTCCGAGGGATTGAACAACTTAACTGAGCGATGACTAAGGAAAGAGACGGGTAGAGGGTTGGACGTCTTGAGATCCGAGAGTCTCGAAGGCTAAGCAAAAGTCCACCTGAATGGACTGGGTGACAACCGTCTCCTGAGAGGAGTAGGTGAAAGGCGCATTCCCGGGGGTGGGAACTTGCGTCGGTTCGACCTAGGGTTTCACGGAAATCTGAAGTCAGAACCATCTCGTTAAGGCTAAGATTGTGTGTGTATTTGCTTGTATTTATGTATCTTGCAGGTACCTAAAATGGAAGACAAAGTAGGCAAACAAACCCACAACGCGGCTGGAAACTAAGCTGCTAGGCGCCCCCATCAACTAGGGCGCCTTAATGAATGGAGGCAAACCAGGCTCTTCATTCAGGCGCCCCCATCAGCTAGGGCACCTCAATGAAAGGAGGCAAACCAAGCTCTTCATTCAGGCACCCCATATGTCACAGGCGCCTTGGTTGAAAGTTGTATCTACTACTGAGAGTTCGAAGCGGAGATAAGCTTTGACCAAGCTCAATGAGGTGCCTCAAAGGTCCAGGGCGTCCTGGTCAAGAGGTTTATCTGCTGCGGTGAGTTCGGCGCAGAGATGAACTTTGACCAAGCCCTGTGAGGCGCCCCAGTGTTTATAGGCGCCCCAATGAAGGCTATAAAAGGGGCTTCGACCCCAAGGCTCAACACACAACTTCCAAAATCATTCTGAGCCTTCTGACTGACGACAAAGCACCAACGGCGAAGTGACGGACCCGAAATACTAGATTAAATTGTCACGAAATATGGGTCCATCAGAATTTAGAATTTATAAATGTGCTGGAAACCCTTTTTGCAATCAAAGAATGAAAACGTAGTAAAGGGGCCACAGGTCGTATTTTTCCTCGGGACTAGTTGAGGTTGTTTGATTCGATGCTTGTATTTATGTGTCGTTTATGAATTTGGGTTTCAAATTAAAATCTGGTTTATGGGTTGCAATCAAGAATGAAATCACAATGAAAAGCTAGGAAAATTTAACTAGTTGAACTAAAACAAGGTGATGGCAATTAATGAACTTAACCAAATGACAACTTTAATCAACTAATGCAAATTTACAACCTTTAGACATCAAACTGATACAAAATGCAATGGCACATCACACCTTGTGTTCAACTTCAGGATTTGTGAATCAAAACCAACCAAATGAATAGCAATCTATTAACAAACTGATACAAGATTGATGCCAAAACTCCACTTGATTCTAACGGCAAACAATTTAACAATCCCAAAACTGCCAATGAATTTAAAACTGATCAAGTCAGAATCATTGCGGAAACTTGAAGGAAGAAATGGCAGCAACTGCTGGACTGAAGAATTCTAAATTAACGGATGCAGAAATAAGGTGCAGAGTTGCAGAACTTGAAGTACAAGCTTTCAGAAATAGATTGCGAAGATGTAGAGCACATTACATGTAAAATCAATCACGCAACTTATGTTCAACAACTGAATGTAAAGTAGACATATCCGGTACAGAATTAAGCCTCAAATGTATGCAAACATTAACTCACATGAGACAGCATATCAGAAATCGAACTAAAATGCAGAAATGAATGAAGGCAGGGATGAAATGAAGACTTTCAGCAATCTAATCCAGAATTTCAGAACAGTCTGATGCAAATGGAAACTAAATTCGAGTGCAATAGTTCAATGAAAGGTAAGGTTACTGAATTCCACTCAACTGATCCAGAATCCTGCGGCAGAATTGCAGAAATTTGAAGACAGAATGTGCAGCCACAAATTGGATACAAAACCAGACAAAGAAAACTGAACTAGAATAGAAACATTCAAATGCAAAATTCAGAAGCGATCCATTGCAGAAATGAAGTGCAGATGCAGACTGAAATGGCACAGGCAAATGCAGAAACTGAAGTGGCACACAGGGAAGGGGCTGATACGCACATTACAACCCAATTTCAGAGATTGATATCCATTTCTTTTGAATGCAACAAATTGCACGTGAGTTCAGAAGTTAGAACTCAGCTTATTTGTACCATTTCAGAAATAAGAAGCTGCTGATTGCAGAAGTTAAAGCTGGGTGGTAGAATTTGAAACTTGAAAGGCAGGATTGAAATTCAGAATTGCAGAAATGATTACTGCAGAACCAAAGCTTCGAACCAAAAGCAAAACAGACCAAGCAACTGAAATCGAATTTACCAAACTAGTATCAAGAACAACTTAGAAATAAACTAGACTACTAATATAAAATGCAGGAGCTGAAAACTGATATTGCAGAAACTAAGGCTGATACGCATGCAACAAAATGGCACGCAAGCTGTAAACTGAACGAAAATTGCAAGGAAACTAACATTAAATTTGAAAGTTCACTAACAAGAAATCTAGTTACTCAACTTGAAGAATTTAAACCTAATTACGAAGGAACAACTCAGACAAGAAAGCTACAGCTAATACAAGTTTCAGAAACAGAAATAAAATGGCAGAAATGAAGTTACAGCTAAGAAAACCGAAATTAACTAATTGAAACTACTCCTCGATCCCTTCTTCAGCTCAGGTACTCCTTGTTCATCACGCAAGGGTGAGCCTCGGACCCGCAAGCTCAGCAAATCAGTGGGAAATTGTCTCTACTACTCAATCTGAGCTCAACTCTACCCAAATCTGAATTCCCATTCGAATCCATCGATTCAACTGCGTCCAAGTGAGATTGTGATTTGTGGATGATCGGAGCAATCTAGGGAACCCCTCCAGATGGCTCCGGTGGATAGAAATGGATCGCAACTGAGATCGATGACTCCAAACAGCAGAGCCACGGAAACCTCTCAATAGCTCTGTTCATGGGCAATAGCGAGCTGAAATCTTCACTGAGTCCTCTTCACCATGACCTAGCACTTGCTCTGAATCAGGAATCGAGTGGTCGCGCCTCGGATTGAAGAAAAATTGAAGAACAAAGGAAGAACAAACGAAGAAACTGGACTGTGCGGCGAAGACACGACGAGGAAGAAAGCTGGGTGAAGTTTGATTAAATACTTATCAATGGACAACCCAGATTGATCGGAGGAAATCCAACGGCTGATCTTGCTCTGATTTGAGCCAAACTTTGAGGATGTTGATCAGGGGTCAGGATCTACCTTGTGGTAGCTCAGATCCTCCAGATTTGCAACGGATGGTCCAGATCAACCTAATCTTTGAATTGACGATCTAGAGCCCTCCGAGCTTGATCCAACGGTTGATTGAGCTCTGATTGGGATGAAACCTTCAGATCTTGATCAGAGTGCTTGATTAACCCTAACCCTAGCTCGGATTGCTTCAGATGGTCCCGGATGGCTCAGATCTAGTCGCTTTTGAATCGGACGGCCCAGATTAATCCGAAACTTGATAACTCGATCTGGGTCCACTTCCGACTCAAGTTTGACCCAGTATGCCCTAGGTCCATGAACCTTTCATGCCTAGAAAAATAAATCAAGAATTTAGTGGCCAAATAATCCAAATATGTGTAAATTTGCAATTAAGTCCAAAATAAGAGTAAGTTCTAAAACCTAGGGCAATTTCACAATTAAGCAATAAAAACATAGGTCAAACATGGATTTTAGCAATTAAAATAATCAACAAAATGGTATCTATCACGAAGCTCTGCGACCAAGGAAGCTCCGGGAGGAAGTGCGCGGCACTTCGGAGTTCCAGATCGGTCGAGTCTTTAACTTTTGTTTGGTTTGAATTTTACAATTCCGCACTTATTTTTCATATATTCTAATTGTAAATTTTGCACTGTAAGATGGGTTTCTCCGCCTCCGGAAAGTCCGAAAAGGAGACCATTAGTGGACGGGCGTTCCCGTGCTTAAGCCTTGGATGTACTGACCCTGGGGGGTTGGGAACCATGTAAAAAATCCCGCGTACGCTGTGTTGCTTATTCGTTCTGTTTGTTTTCCGCTGTGCTACTAACTTTATGTCTAGAATGAACCGAAAAGTTTTACGAAATTTTCGAAGGTTTTTTACGGTCGATATTCATCCCCCCTCTATTGACGGCACCGGTCCTACAGTCTAGATTTATCTAGGCGAAATGCAGATTTCATTTTTGAAGTCAATTCTGAATTTTATCGATTAATGGCACCTCGATTTTCCTTTATAAAACCATATTTGATATTTTTTAAGAACCAAATATCCAATAATCCCCCATATGAATGGAAATTAATGCATGCATGCATGCTAACACTTTACAAGACTCCAATCGATAAGTCAATGCATCAGAAGAGGTAGCTTATGGCTTTGAACCTTTCGTAGTAGCATGCTATCGAGCATACTAGGCTGCGTAGTGAACATGATGTCTTAAACTTCTCAGCTGTTTGTGTATACTAACACAATAACACCCACATAGGAATTTATCTTATCTACTTTTGGTTCTCACGGTTGGTTCCGTTTTGGCTATGAACACCATCTTGGATTCATGAGTGTTTCATTGAAACGGTCTGTCTTCACATTCATATAGGTGACATTTCTATCAAGAGTATCCTACTATAGTCTACCTTATAAAGGTATAGAATGTTGGAGCAATCTAGGTACCTTGGATTTTGATATTTGGGCAAAGGTTTAAGTTAGGTTTATTGTTATATTTGATGTTGCATTGTGAGAATGCAGGATATTGGTACGAAGGAGAAAAGTCCAAGTGACATCTTGGCAAAGGAAGACCCGACAACAAGGACTGAGGTCGAAGGAAGCTCTAGAAGGCTAGGCGTGAAGGATGGAGAGGCATCCGAGAGATGCAAGGCTGATGGAGGAGGCTAGAAGGCTAGGTCTAGGATGGTAGGGCGAGAAGGAGTGTTGAGTGACTATTCTCGGGGTTGAAATCCTAGCTTTAGGGTTTGGGCAGTCGACTGCTGTTTGGAGCAGTCGACTGGTGTTTGACACAGAAAGATTAGTCGACTGATCCTTTGTGCAGTCGGCTGGTGTCGGCTGGAATTCAAACGTTATGCTGTAACGTTCGAATTCGGGTGAACCAGTCGACTGGTGTTGGCACCAGTCGGCTGGTAATGACTATTTCAAGGACAAGGTCTATTTAAGAGAGCTCGGTTTGGCTGAGCAAAGATTAACGAAATATGCTTGGGTAAAGCTTATTAGTAGTCTACCAAGCTCAGGTGTGTGTACAAGGAGCGACACGAGCTAGCCGGAGGCTTTTTGGGGAGTCATCCACCGACGAATTGGGATCGTCCACCTTACGGATAGCCGTGGAGTAGGAGCCTTATATCACCAAACCACGTAAATTAGTTTGTCTCTTCTATTTGTTAGTTATAGTTATTTGTTATTCCTCTTGCGCCTAACAACGTGTAGGAACAGAACCGCGGTTGAAGTGGGTGATCGGCTATTCACCCCCTCTAGCCGTACGCACCGATCCCAACAAGTGGTATCAGAGCGAAGGTTTGCTCGTCTACGGACTAATCGTCGGGAGAGCAAAACGCTAGAGGAAGATGGATTCAGAAAGTCCGCTAGGATGGGATATTCGAATCCCACCTCCATATGATCGAAACGATTCGATTATTGGAGGAAGCGGTTAGAGACTTGGTTCCAAATGGATTGGGACCATTGGACCGCTTTGGAGGTACCATTTGAAGCTCCAATGGATAATAAGGGGAAACGTCTCTGACCTTGGTATTGGACCAAGAATCAAAAGGAGGAAGCGGAGTCAGATAAGGAGATAACAAAAATTGTATTAAATCTATTACCTTCTTATATTGTGTCACGTGTAGGAGAATACAAGAATGCTAATGAGCTATGGAGAAATGTGATAGTCCTACATGAAAATTCGACACAAGGACAAGGAGTGGAGGAGTCCAAGGATAAGGGCTCATTGGTCCAAGGGAAGTAGTAGGACCAATTGGAAGTTGAATCGACTTCAACATCCGAAGAGGAGGCGGAAGTAGAATCGCCCACATCCTTAAGTGAGGAAGAAGAAGAGCAATCCAAGGTGGAGGAGATCTTGGAAGCTCAACCTTCAACCTCAACTACCGAGAAGAGTGGGAAATCCCACATCAAATGCTTTGAGTGTGGAGAATTGGGACACTATAAGAGTAGGCGTCTTTCACTAATGAAGGTAAAAGAGGTAAACCCTAAACTCGGTAAAGTTCATTTAAAAACTAATGAGGGTTGTAGGGATGGAGCTAAGGATAAGAATCATATAATTTGCTTCACGTGTGGCGAACGGGGCCACTACCACACAAAATGCCCAAAGAAAGGAGAGCTCAAGAAGCTAGGGCATTTAAAGAAATTGGAGAAGAAGATGAGCTCAAGTCAAAGGGGAGCTTCAAAGGTAAAAGGGAAGACAATCCCTTATTTAAAATTCAATCCAATTTCTAATTCATATATGCTTGTTAAAAATAATGTAGATTATTTACTCAAGTATATTCATGGATTTAGGTATAATGATAGGAATAGGGTTAACAAGGTAGATAATCCTAGGAAATCATTGCCCAAGACTAAACCAAACAAGACTCAAACTACCATGCCTAAGGGAAGGAAGGTAGTAAATGAGCAAGACATTAATCCCAAAAAGGGGAGACATATGCTTAGGAAAATGGGCAGGTCTAGAAATGTCCAAGGCGGACATGTTGACACTAGGGTAAAAGCCGTAGAATTGAAAAATCAAGTCTTAAGGGCAAAGCTTGAGGAAATTGAGAGAGTCCTAGATATGTTCATTATTGGACCTAGGGGACTTGATATGTGTTTGGGTGGTTAAAAATCCAAAAATGCCAAATTGGGTACATCTAAGGCAAATGAAAGGAAATATGCTAGGGTAGGATATAACTATGCCAAGAATGGAAAATCCAAAAATGGCAAGGAAAGTCATTTAAAGTTAAGGGAAAGAAGAATTTAACCAAGGATAAGGTGTCCAAGGTTAAGAAAGTTAAGCTTATAGGTCAATAATCACCGAAGGAACACCGGTGTGGTCTTATATTTGTTGAGTCACCTAGGAAGGTGGCTAAGACTAAGAGCTCAAGGGGGAGCTCTAGGAGTCAAATTGGGATCCATGGTAAATGGATCTCGGGAGAATTTCTCCCAGAAGTCTAGATAGAACATAGAGTGTGCCAAAAGATTTGGAGATGAATTTGAGTCTCAATCCTTAAGTTTTGACATATTGAGTTTGAGTCTCATGCATGAAAATATGACATTGGGGTCATATTGCATGAAAATTGATTTTTGATGTGTACATACCATGTAAACCAATGATAGGGATGGATTGTGGTTTGGTATGAGCAGATACATCAAGAGGAAGCCGAAACTAGGACTTTAAGTCAAGGTTCTATTGAACCATTTAGATAGTTTTGGGTTTTATATCAATCTTGGGATCTAAGATATATACATTTTTAAATGTATTTTTCCCAAGTAGACATGGGTACCACAAACCTCTCCATAAAATTTCAGAATTTTTGGAGACTTGTGAAATTTCTGGTGTATTTTTGAAATTGGGTCTGAAATGCAGAAATAGGTTGATATCAGGGTATTAGTCGACTGATGCAGAGGACAGTCGACTGATAATTCTGTGAGGTTGGTTTTCGAATAGGTTAGTCGATTGATAACTGATCCAGTCGACTGATACAGGCTGAAATTATTTTCAGAAAAGTTGAAATGTGTCTTGATAATGTTGGACTTGTGTATTACCTTATTGGGGGTTAATACACAATGTTTGTGGTTTTTAAGGTTAAAGAATCTAATAATTTGAATATTGTTAGAACTCTTTTTGATGTGTGGTAAAGGGGGAGAAGTGTTGGGTTTAAGTGGAAAACCAACACACATTTGTAAGAAATTCAAGCTCAAGGGAGAGCTTATGTGAAGGGGGAGCATTTGTTGGCAAAGGGGGAGAAGTACCTTTGCAAGGAAAACCTACTAAAGGGGGAGTTTACGTAAAGGGGGAGCCTAAGGTTAGGTTCCATGGTTTATGCATGATCATTTGCTTTGTTGTTGTTTTCCTAACTTAAACGGGTTGCCAAACATCAAAAAGGGAGAGATTGTTGGAGCAATCTAGGTACTTTGAGTTTTGATATTTGGGCAAAGGTTTAAGTTAGGTTTATTGTTATATTTTGTAGCGACCCGCCTTCTCCTGCCTTAGACGGATCGTTACTTTTGTCTACTTCTCGACTCTAATGCACGACTAAAAATGCGGAAATCTTTTTTTTTCTTTTTAATCTATTTAAGAATGATATTCTAACTTAAATAGTCATGCATGATACCATGTCACACTTTCTTTCTCAAAAACTCGTAAGAAAATACTTATTGAAACTTGCCTCGCCCAACTCAGCTTACGGGTATCAGTCGACTGATACTGTACCAGTCGACTGATAAGTCTGAAACCTGTTTTTCAGATTCGAAGCCTTGTTTCAAAACTCCACCAAACCTATACTTTCGAGCCATATAAAATCATGACACCATTTCTATACTCTATACCAGTTTTCTAAACAATTTAGCCCATCAAAACGAATCCATAAACTTGAAATTAGGACTTTTGCGGAATTTAGCAAGTTATGAAAAATCTACATAGACTTTAAGCTAGAGTTTGTACCAAACTTAACTTCTAACCATTGAAACTCATCACACAAAATTCTGAAACATCCCTAAGACATTATCAAATGAGAAAGCAACTTTTCTAAACATACTTAAGCAATAAAACTTGATTCAAAGGGAAATTAATACTATCTTGGCACATGCATCTATTTCTCTAACAAAGTATCAATATTTCAAACTACTCACACTTCTACTCATCCAATGCAATCATAAGGATATGTATGCTAAATGAAATGACATGGAATCTTTACTCTAAGAAATTGAGCATGTAAAACTATCCAAAGCTTAAATGTTCGCTAAACTCCATAAAGCAAGAACTTGAAATTTGAATAAACTAAAACATTGTAATTCAAATAACTAAATTGTCTCGTCTCAAGGATCTCTCCAAAATCAGCCACCACACACACTTTACTCAGCACCGCCTCGTCGCCTTCCTTCAGAATTGCTTGCCTTTACCTTTATCTGCAGTAAGAGGAAATGCAACTAGTAAGCAAAAAGCTTAGTAAGTACTATCTAGCTCACAAAATCTCGAAATGTGCAAACATGCTTCTTGATCAATATGGAAATCATATGAGATACTTATATGCTTGAAAGAAACTAAGAACATGTATAACTCAAAACATGCATACTCAAGCATTAATAAATCTCAATTTACTTTTCTTGGCTCAACTTGAAACTTTAGCTATTCTTTAACTTTTTGAAAACTCTTTAAACTTTAGAAACTTTGCTAAAGCATATACTTGAAAATAATAATCACTTGGATCCACTGAAGACGTAAGTACCATCTCATGCGCGTTCCCTAAAAGGTTGGGGTAGCGAGCCACCAATCCTAATAGAGCAGACCTTGGTCTACCAGGGCCAAGACCTTGGAATTGGACACCTGGATTTCTTTAACGACGCCCTTGGACGCCGGGTACTGGCCTTAGAAAATAAAATAGATTTTCTTTCTTTTCTTTCTTATCTGTAAATGCCTTGGCATTTTCTCGAGCATCTTGCGTGCTAAAATCCCTAAGTCTTGACTTTTGGGGATTTCTTAAGGCCTTGGCCTTTTCTTTTCTTATCTTTATCTTCTCTTTTCTTTTCTCATAGCTTTTCTTGGACCCTAACCTCATATAGGGCACTCAATAAAATATATAAGCATATAATGAACTAAGATCACATGCAAAAATCTTAACAAGAAGTAAATATCTCTTTTAAAACTTTTAAGGGAAATTCTTGCGGAAAAACCACCTCTTACTGCAGGTGAGCAGTACTTACATTGATATCTTGGACTTACAACCAAGATTGACGTCTAGGGCTCGGGAGAAACTTGAGATCTCGGAGAATTCTTCGCGCCTACGCGTTCCTCTCGTCGCGGGGATCCCGAATATAGGAATATCTCTTGGAGGAGAACCTTGGCCGGCCCCCTTGGCCTTGGTGTTGGTTGGCGTCGCCCAAGAGAGGAGAGGGAGAGAAGTCGGCGCAAGGTGCTGGGCGAGGGAGAGAAAGGGTTTAGGTTGAGAGAAAATAAAATCTCTCTTTAATTATCTATTTATACTTATGGGGCGAATTTACCTAATTATACCTTATCTATTGTTTCGCCCAGCTTATTTCAACAAAACCAACCAGCCCAGTTGGTCGCGTGCGTGCGTGCTTGCTCTTACGGTGGTCGCGGGTTCGAACCCCCTGTTGCCCTTAAACGTTTTTCTTTTTTTTTAAATATACTAAACGGACTCGGAAAATTCCATAAAAATATTCTAAAAATCCCTAAAAATATCTAGAATATTTCTAAACCATTTTTAAATAATTCTAAGGACTTTAAGAACTAAAAATGGGAATTTTGGGGCGTTACAATCCCCCATACCTTATGAAAAGTTCGTCCTCGAACTTAGAATAATTCTGGATATCTCTCTCTCATGCTGTCCTCACGTTCCCAAGTAGCCTCTTCATGCTTTTGATTCTGCCAGATGACCTTCACTAGTGGCACTTCTCTGTTTCTTAATCTTTTAACTGCTTTGTCCACTATCTGTGTCGGTCTGCTCTCATAACTAAGATCTTCTTGGATCTGTACTGACTGAGGCTGAATCACTTGGCTAGGGTCGTGAATACACTTCTTTAGCATGGAGACATGGAATGTACTGTGGATAGCTGACATATCCTCTGGTAAGTCCAACTCATATGCTACCTTACCAACCCTCCTTATGATCTTGTAGGGTCCTATGTAGCGAGGACTTAGCTTACCCTTTTTACCAAATCTCATCACTCCCTTCATAGGAGCGACCTTGAGAAATACTGAATCTCCAACTTGGAATTCCAGTGGCCTACGGCGTGTGTCAGCATAACTTTTTTGTCTACTCTGGGCAGTCTCAATCCTCTGGCGGATCGTCTGGATAGCCTGAGTGGTCTCATCTATAAGCTCAGTCTGGCTGCTAGTCCTGACTCCATCTCTTTCTTCTCACCAGCTTCTTGCCAACATATGGGTGATCTGCATTTCCTGCCATACAATGCCTCATAAGGTGCCATCCTGATGGTGGCCTGATAGCTATTGTTGTAGGCAAACTCAGCTAAGCACAGAATTTGCACCAACTGCCTTTAAAGTCCAACGCACAAGCTCTGAGCATGTCTTCTAAAATCTGATTTACTCTCTCTGTTTGTCCATCTGTCTGGGGATGGAAAGCTGTGCTGAACTGAAGTCTGGTGCCTAGGGCGTCCTGAACACACCTCCAAAAATGGGAGATGAACCGCCCATCTCTGTCAGAAACGATCGACTTCGGAACTCCGTGAAGCCTGATCACTTCTTTCACGTACAGCTGTGCTAACTGCTCTACCGAATGTGATAACTTGATGGCTAGGAAGTGGGCAGACTTGGTCAATCTATCCACTATCACCCAAATTGCATCGTGTCCATGGGTGGTTCTTGGAAGACCTGTGATAAAGTCCATGGATATTTCTTCCCACTTCCACTCTGGAATGGGAAGTGGCTGTAGAACTCCTCCTGGTCTCTGGTGTTCTGCTTTGACTCTCTGGCAGGTCAAGCAGGTACTGATATATCTGGCCACGTCTCGCTTGAGTCCAGACCACCAGAATCTTTGCTTTACATCTTGGTACATCTTGGTAGAACCAGGATGCATAGAGTACGGGGTACTGTGGGCTTCTTCTAAAATATTCTTCCTTAGTTCCTCATCATTGGGGACGCAAAGGCGGTCTCCAAGATAGAGGATGCCACTATCTGATACTCGAAACTCTGAATTTTCTGCCTCTTGGATCTCCTGCTTGATCTTTGGATCTCTGGGTCTTGACTTTGCTTTCTTTGTATATCCACAAGCAGGGTTGACTCTAGAGTCAATGCAGAAAGTTGCCCAATTATTACCTCGACTCCAAAATCCTTTATTTCTTTCTGAAGTGGTAGAGACAGTGATGATAGGGACATCAGTGCTGCACAGGATTTTCTGCTCAGTGCATCTGCCACTTTATTAGCTTTACCTGGGTGGTAGAGGATTTCACAGTCATAATCTTTGACCAACTCTAGCCACCTGCGCTGCCTCATATTCAGATCCTTCTGAGTGAAGAAGTACTTCAAACTCTGATGGTCTGTGAAGATTCTGCACTGCACTCCATACAGGTAGTGTCTCCAAAGCTTCAGTGCAAAAACCCCAGCTGCTAGCTCAAGGTCGTGTGTAGGGTAATTCTTCTCATAGTCCTTGAGCTGTCTGGAGGCATATGCTATTACTTTACCGTCTTGCATGAGGACAGCTCCAAGGCCCATCTTGGATGCATCACTGTAGATGTCAAAGGCCTTGTCACTCTCTGGAACAGTCAGGATGGGAGCACTAGTCAATCTTTTCTTCAGTTCTAGGAAGCTGTGCTCGCATTTATCTGACCACTCAAACTTCTGATTCTTTCTGGTCAGGGCTGTGAGAGGAGAGGCTATTCTGGAAAAGTCCTCCACAAATTTTCTGTAATATCCTGCCAGGCCTAAGAAGCTTCTGATTTCACTGGTATTCTTGGGTCTACACCAGTTGCTGACTGCTTCTATCTTGGCTGGATCAACTTGAATGCCTTCTTTGGATACAATGTGGCCTAGGAAGGCCACCTGATCAAGCCAAAACTCACACTTTGAGAATTTGGCGTACAACTCCTTCTGGTGTAAGGTTTGCAACACTATCTTCAGGTGTTCTTCATGTTCTTTCCGAGTCTTTGAATACACTAGGATATCATCAATGAAGGCAATGACGAACTTGTCCAGAAAATCCTTGAACACTCTATTCATTAGATCCATAAACGTCGCAGGGGCGTTTGTCACTCCAAAGGGCATGACCACAAACTCATAGTGCCCATATCTTGTACTGAAAGCAGTCCTTGGCACATCACTCTCCTTCACTCTGAGCTGATGGTAACCTGATCGCAGATCTATCTTGGAGAACACTGTGGCTCCCTTCAGCTGATCAAATAAATCATCTATCCTTGGCAAAGGATATCTGTTCTTGATGGTTACCTTATTCAAAGCTCGATAATCTATGCACATTCGCATAGATCCATCTTTCTTCTTGACAACAGTACAGGAGCTCCCCAAGGTGAATGACTAGGGCGGATGAAACCCTTGTCAAGCAGCTCTTGCAATTGTTCTTGTAATTCTTTCAGTTCTGCTGGTGCCATGCGATAAGGTGCCTTCGAAATTGGGTTGGTTCCTGGGGCCAACTCAATTTCAAACTCAATTTCCCGATTGGGAAGGAGTCCTGGTAACTCTTCAGGAAACACCTCAGGATAGTCACAGACTACCCTCACTTCTTCTCTCTTCAATCCTTCTCCTTGACTTGCATCCACTATATGAGCTAGAAAACCAGGCACCCCTTCTCTAACATTCTCTGAGCTTGTAAGGTAGATAGGAACCTATTTATCTTTCTCCTTGGGTCTCCAATAAACTCCAATGAAGGTTCTGCTTCTGGTGTGAACTTGACTTTTCTCTTGCGGCAGTCTATAGAAGCATTTTACTTGCTCAAGAAGTCCATTCCTAAAATGACATCGTAATCCTTCATCTCAAGGACTACCAAGTCACTGTAGAGCTCTCGGTTGGAAATCTAGATTGATACTGCCCTTAGCCTCTCAGTAGAGGCCATCACTTCCCCTGACGGTAAGGTTGTTAAGAACTTCATCGTTCAACCTTTCTGGTGGCCTTTATACTGTTTAAGTAGTGCTCAGTGATCAAAGCACTACTTATTAGTTCTTCGGAGGTTTGCAGCCTCTTACACCGCTAGCCCCTTTAACGCTATCTCAGGCCTTAACATCTTGAGCATTAGCCTAACTATCTCTTTTTCTGTGCTAACTAGCTCTGGGCACAGATGAGCTAACCGCTTAAACATCTTCACTGCTTCATCCACGGATAGTTCTCCTTGTCTGAACTCCGTGAATTCATCGTAATGCTTGTTGGTTACTTGCATGTGAAAGTATTCTTCGAAGAACTCAGTCTCGAAGTCGGCCCATGTCATCTGGCTGACATTTCTCTTGGCCTTGACTCCCTTCCACTATATTCTAGCATCTCCGTAAGGCAGAAAGATGCACACTTTATCTTCTCTACCTCATGCCAGTCCAGTAGCCCTACTATTCTTTCCAACGTTTTGAACCATGCTTAAGCATCCCATGGTTTGCTTGTGCCTGGGAAGTTCCCTGGCTTCAGTTTCTTCTACTGAATGAGGTACGCTTCTTGCCTTACCCCCCTTGCCGGACTACCGATGTAATCGATGGGTCTTCGATCACAACTGGTGCACTACATTCGCCACTGGCGAGGTAAGAATAACGACCTGCTGGTTAGCCATCCTAGTGGCAATAACTTGCTGTTGTTCTGCTAACTGTCTCTGTAACTGAGCCACCACGTCTAAGAGATTTGGTGGGGGGTACTGACTCTGTTGCCTCTTGCCCTCTAGGAGCTTGCTCCTCGTTTTGGGCCTTTCTAGGACGTCCTCAAATGTATAACTTAACGCTTAATGGTAATGTTCCCAAACTTGCTTTAGGATATAACAAGACCTTGGTCTTGATTCTTATCTCATTTCTTAGTCCTAGAACTCGTTCTAGGGCTTAGTAAGACCTTGGTCTTACTCAAAACTTTTATCAAGCACCTTGCGTGCCATAATCCCAAAACTTACTTTTGGGCAAATCAAGTAAGTACTTAAGCATTTCTCTAATACCCATTCTAGGGATTAAACATGATTCCGTGATACTAAGGTATTAAACATGCTTCCTTGTTCTATGCACATATGAGTAAGTACTTAAGCATTTCTCTGTACTGCAATTAAATAAAGGAGCAATAGAAAAACTGAAACTTAAAGCTTTCTTACTTGAAGACGGCAAGGTAGATGCTGATGTGTGTGTGATGCTGGAGAATGGGAACTGCTCTGATACCACCTGTAGCGACCCGCCTTCTCCTGCCTTAGACGGATCGTTACTTTTGTCTACTTCTCGACTCTAATGCACGACTAAAAATGCGGAAATCTTTTTTTTTCTTTTAATCTATTTAAGAATGATATTCTAACTTAAATAGTCATGGCATGATACCATGTCACACTTTCTTTCTCCAAAAACTCGTAAGAAAATACTTATTGAAACTTGCCTCGCCCAACTCAGCTTACGGGTATCAGTCGACTGATACTGTACCAGTCGACTGATAAGTCTGAAA